>JAVYIG010006401.1:0-118634 GCA_035222895.1 Strongylocentrotus droebachiensis
TATTCCGAAGGGTAATTGTCCTGGGGGGGGGGGGGAGGGGGGGGGGGGGTTATTTTCCGGAGGATGATTGCCTAGGGGAAAATTGTCCCGATTGATTGATTGATTGATTTTTATTCGACAAGCTTCAAACATACAACAATATACAATAATAACAGATCAAAAATAAGTCAGCTTGAACAGGATAACCCACGAAAGCTCGAGAGCTTATTTCCAGTGGGGTCCCTTACAGACATGTATACAATTAATAAATTAAAATAGTAATATTTACAGACAGATAAGAAAATTAAAAGAACTACTTATTAAAGATAATAATAACAACATTAAACTGATGATAGAAATGATATTAAGTACAAGAAGAAAAAGAAGAAGGAGAAGAAGAACAAGAGGAGAAGGAAGAAGAGGAAAATAATGATGAATTTGTAGAATTTCTATAACGTACGAAAACATAAGTATATACAACATGAAAAAGTATGAACCGACAGAAGAATAACAATTTCAATCATATAACATGTCATTCACTTCTCTTCTCTGACTGTCAAGTATTAGGTATTCCTTTAATTTCCTCTTAAAATGATCATAGTTTCCTATTTCTTTTACACCATTGGGAAGGAATTCCAATGTTTTATGGCATTGTAATAAAACGAATTTCCAATACTACCTACTCTTTCTGGTAAGTTTAAGTTGAACCGTCTATTTCTTGTATTATAATCATGTACGTCAGTAACAAGATCGAAGTTGGATCGAATATAATGATTCGACCTAGTATGATATATTTTATGCACGTGATGCAATGCGAGTTGTTTTGATCTTTGGTCGACTTCAAGAAAACCAGCTTTAGAAAGTTCGCTATAGCCAACATGAGTTCTTGGACCAGAACAGTTGATAAATCTCACCATTTTGTTCTGTATAATCTTCAACTTCTTTTGATCTGACTTGTTTATGTTACTGTACCATGCAGGGTTAGCATAGTCAAATAAACATTGAATAAGAGCAAAAACAGAGTGTACGTCTTGCTTTTAAATCCATACAACTTTGATATCTGTACAAAAATTTCAGACGAGAATTTGCTTTTTTTACAACTGATTCTACTAAAGATGAAAATGAAATTGCGCTAGCCAACTCAATGCCTAAATACTTCACAGACTCTTTTCTCTTGATTGCTTGATTATTGTGTCTCACTTTGAATTCAAATGACTTTTTAGAACTACTTTTAGAACAAAATAAAATGCTTTCTGTTTTTCCCAAGTGTAAAGAAAGCTTATTATCAGTCATCCAATCGACACACGTAGACAGCTGTTCACTGAGCTTTTCCTCAATATATTTAGGATCAGGATTTGAATAGAGTAGTACGCTGTCATCTGCGTACAATAATAGTTTGAAGTCTTTTATACAAGTACACATATCATTTATATAACTTGAAAATAGAATTGGGCCTAAAATACTTCCCTGAGGAACACCGCATGTTATAGGCATTAGTTTGGAACGAATATCATGAATGGCCACTACTTGGTGCCGATTAGATAAGTAGGATCTGAACCAATCTAAACTTGCCTTATCAAAACCCATTAGTTGTAACTTCTTCAATAAGACGCAATGATTAACTGTATCAAAAGCTTTTTGCAGATCAAGGAGCACCATACCAACAAAGCGCCCTTGGGAAGTTTCTCTCCTCAAATAATCAGTCAAATGAATTAGACATGTTTCAGTCGAATAATCATGTCGAAAACCAGATTGAAATTCATAAATTATATCATTTTCTTTGAAGTATCTTTCAATTTGAACGCAGACCGATTTTTCTAGAATCTTTGATGCTACGCTTAAAACACTAATAGGTCTATAGTTGCTAACATCAGTTTTATCTTTCTTTTTATAAAGTGGAGTCACTTTTGCTATTTTCATATCTTCTGGAAAAGTACTCGTCAAGATAGATAGGTTCATTAAGTAACTTAGAGGCTTAAATAAAACCTTCGCACCATCTTTTAGAAATTTAGCTGGAATCAAGTCTAACCCAGTACTTTTTGATACATTCAACTTACGTAACTCTTTGAAAACAAATTGTTCACTGATTGGTAATAACTCGAAGCTGTTTTCACGTACACCTTTTCTTTCGTAAAAGTCACGAATACAATCATTGTCTGCGCTGAAAAAGTCTTTGGAAGGGGGGAGTTTGTCTACTAATTTGGCAGCCACATTTGTGAAATGAGAATTGAATTCATCAGCGATGGCCATCTTATCATGACATAATTCCCCATCAATTTTAATGACAGATTCTTGTTCTTTTCGCTTCTTATTTTTCAATCCTAAGCTTTTTAGATTCTGCCAAAGTTTTTTCGAATCTTGATTATTTTCTTCTATCTTGTTTTGTAAGTAATCGAGTTAGCCTTTTTCACCTCTCTTTGGACCATATTTCTTAATACTCTGTATCTTTTATAGAGCTTCTCATCTTTTGCTCTTTTCCTCCATTTTTTGTATACTATATTTCTCTCTTGAATTAGGGAAAGAATATCTTTAGTCACCCAAGTTTCTGATCTTTGTTTTATTCTTATCCGTTTCAGTGGCGCTATCATATTCAAATTTGAGATAAAAACATGTTGAAATATTGACCATGCCTCATTTACATCTGTACAGTCAGTTATTCGTGACCAATCAACAACAGATAGTTGAAGATTGAAAGACTCTTCTGTATATTTTTTCATGGATCTAATATCATTAGTCCTGTGATGACCTATAGCCAGTCTAACATTTTTCCGTGTACAGAAAGTAAAATAATGGTCGCTAATACCTAGATCAATGACACCACTTTGACTTATTTTATTTTCTTTGGTACAACCAACATGATCCAATAGAGAAGAACATGTAGGTGTAACGCGTGTTGCGTCTTTAATGAGTTGACTAAACCCATGAAGACTCAACAAGTCAATATATTTTTTAGCCAGTGGCGATTTGCGAAGAAGACAAATATTCATGTCTCCTAAAAGAATTATTTCGTCATCCTTCTTTAATGTATCAAGAATATTGGACAATTTCTCGATAAACAAATTGTTTTTCGGAGGTCGATACAGAACACCAACAAACAATTCGTCCTTGTTTTCACGAAGTGACGGTAGTGAGGAAAATCGTAACGCAAAGTGAATGCAATTTTTTTTCACTACCGTCACTTCGTGAAAACAGCGACGAATTGGTTTTGATCTTGGTATAAGCAAATTTATCCACAGGGATTCCGTATCTCCAGTACTTATAGCATCCATAATATTAAATGCAATATCATTTCTGATATAGAAACATACACCACCTCCAGAGCCAGAGGATCGATCATGGCGTATGATTTTATATCCGTCTATTTCAATTTCTTCATCATTTATGGAATTGTTTAACCATGTTTCAGTGAAAGCAATAATAGACAGCCTTTTTCTTTTAAAAAGAATTCTAAGTTCCGATATCTTGTTTAGAATAGACCTCACATTAAGGTGTAAAAATGAAGACCTTTAACTTTAAACTTTTCTTCAAATTCTTGATAAAGAGAAGTGTTTCATCTCTGAGGTTTGGCTGAATTACTCTTGCTATCGCTTGCTTTTCAGGTGTAACGCGCGTTTATCTTAAATAGTTTTCTTTTAGGTCTATCCTCGTTTTGGCTTCTTTCTCTAAACAATCGTCGTTAAATAATGAGTCACAAAAAGATGGCAGACAACATGTTAAACAATTCCACTTCTCATCAGGGCATTCATAATATAACCTGCGGTACTCTGAAAAACTGATAGCTTGACAATTAGTGTGAAACCATTTTTTACAATAAGAACACAGAAGGCCGTGTTGATTACATTTGACTGGCTTATCACAGTTCCCACAAGGAACTTATATTTTCGACCGTCAACTATAATTTTCGGATCATCACTAGATTTTGTCAAACTTTCACTTAATTCAATACCCTTCTTACAAATTGAAGATATTTCGCCCAGTCTTTCATGTCCATCTTGGATGGTCTGAAGGCTGGTTTCGGTCGTGACCTCTGATCGACTGCACTGAAATCCAAAGATCTCCCAGAAACAGATTCGGCGTAGGACTTTACGGGGCTGCTTTTCTCCTCATCAGAATGAAGACTCTGGTTTTCTCGGTAGATGGCTTGATGCCGCCTTGCTCCAGGTTCACTGCCTGTAACTTGATCGGACGACCGTTGAGTCCAGCCATGGCCTCGTGTTGTCGGTTGGTCAGCACTGTTGATGAGGCGTTTCAGGTTGCCTGCCAAGATTCGTTGACCGCTCTGTTGAGGTGAACGCCATCACGCCCGAGATGCTGCTCGCTGATATCATTGTTGATGATGAGGCCCCATCTGTTCTCGCTGGCTGCCAACTCCATCAGATAGTAATGTTGATCTCATCAACCCGCTTCTTGTCTGCTTCACTCTCCCCTCTACGATGGATGATCGTAGAGACTGAGACGTTAAACCCCTCGGCAGCAACAGACTTGCCGAGGTCTGTGATTTGGTGGCAAACTTTCACCAGCACCCTCAGAGATGTTGTTGGTGCCAGCGTGGATGATCAGTTCTCCCCCTGGCTTGAGAAACTCGCAAGGTGAAGAGGTGAATATGTCTCTCACTTTTGCACCGGGAAAAGAGACGCACCTCACATTCTTGCTGCGGGAGAGATGTCTTCCGTCGATGTGTTTTATCATGGAATCACCGACCACAACTACATCTCGTTTGTTGCGGATCACACTATGTCGGTGGCGGTATCCCTCCATCTGCTCATGGTATGGTGGTGAAGTAGAAGTAGTACTAGTAGGTGTTGACAAGATCGGTCTGAGCTGTCATCAGTTGCGTCGTTGTCAACAGTTGCGTCGCTGTCATCAGTTGCGTCATCAGAGATAACTTCAGAATGGGTGATGTTGGTTTTGGAGAACAACTTCAGGTGCTTGGCCTTGTAGTCACGAAGTTGATCTTCAATTGGCATTGATACACTCTTGGCACTGTTGTCTGATTCCGTGATCTCGGATAGTATTTCAAATCGGTTATGCGTAGCAATTGTCGGGAAATATTTGGTGGTAGGCCTAGATACTTGTTGTTGTGCCCTCAGATTCCTTTGCTCCTTCTCCTTCTCCTTCTCCGTCTCCTTCTCCTTCTCCTTCTCCTTCTCCCTTGCACTACATCCTGACTTATGGATCCTGCTGAGTATCGTCGTAGAAGTAGAAGTATGCTGTTCGAATAGATTGTTGAACTTCTTCTCGATATTATCTAGCCTACTATTCAAGCGATACGACGGTCAAGAATAGTTTGTAGGAAAGAAAACATTATTAAGTGCCGTTACTTTCTTTTCCGATATGTTTGCTAGATGGATATCATTTTTTTTTTTTTTTACCCATTAGTGATTATTTTATCAAAATGTTGTAATATAAGATTGCTTTTGTATTTTTGTAATAGAAATTAGCCTTAAAAATGAAATGATGAGAATTTGTCAATCTAAATTCAATGCACAATTGAAGAGACAATCCCTTTTTCCTAACCCGATTAGCGATAGAACAGTCAGGTTTGACTGATTACCATTAAAAAATGAACGAAAAGTCGCAGAGTACTAACTACTCATTTCATAACAGATCTAACACCATTTAAATAATGTCCGCTCTATGTATTGAAAAATGAGCAGCGTGACAAAATAATATACATAGAGACAAAAGTGAAAGTTAGATAGTCTGGTAAAGGAGTAAATAAGAGAAAACGTTTCATTTCGAAGAAAATAATAATTTCATCTGGGGCTTTACAAGGAGGAAGGAGGGGGGGGGGGGGGCAGGTACTTTCACCCATGGCTAGATATTGATGTCAGACAATAGATATCATGGCAACTTCGCTAAAAATGATAAAGACAGAGAGACACTGCAAGAGAGAGAGAGAGAGAGAGAGAGAAAGAGAGAAATGGGCTAGTGGAGAGGGTAACGACAAAAAGAGGGAGTGGGTATAATAATATAAATGATGATAATGATGATAATATTAATAACAACCACAACATAATAACCTTAATGATAATAATATTAACTATTATAAAAATATCAATAATACAGCTAATAAAGAATATAATACGACACATCAATGCCAATTGGCGTTTGATTGATCGCATCTCGTATCTTTAATTAAAATTTGTTCAAACTTCCACTGACCTGTTCCTCTCATTTCCTGCTTCTAATAACCCAACCTAATATCAGCGTGGGGTTAACCTTCACCAATGGCTAGATACTGACGTCACACAATTGATATCTTGGCGACATCCCGTAACACGATCGTAACTGTTTTCGAAAAATATTCTCAAGGGCAATTTCAGTTATCTATTTGATATCACATAGAAATCTTGTTCGAATCACGTAAAACGCCAGTGTCATGTTCGCACATTTAAATGGGTAACGCACGAGGCTATTGAAATTGCGGTAGGTTGATTTTTCGAAAGTAGTCAGTGATATCGTGTTGCGTAAATAGGGACTTTTATATTTGCGTGGGGGTAACGTCCATTCAAGGCAGTGCATTGAAAGGACGTCGATCGTAGCAATCCACATTGTCTTCGTGCGAATCTAAAAGTCCCTAATAATGGTAAAGACAGACAGGCGGGGAGAGAGAGAGAGAAAGAGAGAGAAATGAGGGGAAGGGGGGGGGTAGGCTGTGCAATAACTAACCAACAATAAACCAATAATAAACCAACTAATGGCAGCACCTTCAGAATGCTGAACGGAGAAGAAATTAGAGCCATTTAGAGATGGAGATTACATTATCTAGGCGTATTCGAGGAAGATCAGGTGAAACATCAAGCTATGAAGAAGACTATTGAGATCCCGCTCAGGGGCAAACACTGAGAACAAAGTACAGGAAACCAAGTATCGAGAAAAAGGAAATATCGCCATCTTGCAGAATGTACCAATACACAGACGAGACGGTTACTTATTATCTGGTGAGCGAATGCAGTAAGATGTCAGAAACAGAGTACAAAGGAAGGTGTGATATAGAGTGGCAAAGGCAGTCCATTCGGGTCTAGCTATAGTAACATGAACTGCCACATGCTGACAAATGGTACGAACGTAGGGCGCAACTTTAATTCCAGAAAGAAGATGTCAAGGTCCTATGAGATTTCAACGTCTAAATAAACAAGATGATACTAGTTCAGAAATCATTTTCATAAAGAAGAAGAGGACGGAACGTCCTACAATAGACATTGCACTTCCTGGAGACTGCAGAGCATTTTAATAAATAGAATGGCAACACTAAAGATTGAAGTACAACGATCTGGAAGGGTAACTAAAAGGATATGGAAGGCGAAGACAAAGGTAATTCGGGTGAACCGACCTTACGAACATTAAATACAACAAGACATACAAACTTCCTGGTTGAACTTGGAGTCGACGTGACATTTGAAACAATACGGATAGCGAGCCTGCTTGGAACAGCTCATATTCTGCGGAAGGTCTTCTTAGATTTAGTAGGGCGCCTTATAGTAACGAGTCGGAAGGCAAAGAGGACGGGAGAATTCACTCAACCGAGATGCGAGATCACATAATGTATGCAGTTTGGATTATGTCCATGAAATACTATTATTCTTATCAGGTGAATGAAATAATTTGTATTGATGCACTTCACAAAGACTTATGCATTACATTTGGTTATATTACGAAAATGGCCTATTTAAAAGATTTCTAATTGTAGTCAACATGGGCAGTTGAGTACTTTCACACGCATGATCATTCGGCGTTCGTCGTGTTCTCGTCCACTCAATCTAAAAGTCCCTAATAATAGCGTTCGTTCCCTAAACTCGACGGAAGAGTTGTATCACCGTACAATGAACCATTTTCGTAATGTAACCAAATTTAATGCATAAGTATATGTGAAGTGCCTCAATACAAATTATTTTATTCACCTGATAAGAATAATAGTATTTCAATAGACAGAATCCGAACTGCATACATTAATTGATCTCGGTTGAGTGAATTCTCCCGTCCTCTTTGCCTTCCGTCTCGTTACTAAAGCGCCCTAGTAAAGAAAGAAGGACGGTGAATTTAGACGTCAGGGGCTCGTTCCTAGAAACCAACAACAAGACAGTCATAACTTTATCCGCCAACTACGGAGATGTCTCTGATCTTCCTAAACCGTTTCACGAAGAGCTTACTAGCTAGTATCTCGTGAGATCGATACTATCGGCGAGAAGAGGAGCCGAGACTTAGCCTTAGTCACAATACCACCGGATTATTACAAAATAATATTAGGGGAAATGAAATTATTTAAATGAATTAGTAATAAAAAAGATTGAAAATGATACCAAGAAATTAGAGATGCAATATACTTCCAAATTTGTGTAGATTATACAATAGAAGTACTTGTAAAATATAATTGTGAGTATTTCATTACATGACCGGTGAATCAGTTTTGTTCTTGAGATGGGTACCCCCCGGATATTTTCGTTTGATAGTTTATAAAAATACACCCTTAAATTATTCTTGGTAAAAATACAATGCTTGAAAGTTTTGTCCAATGTTTTAGTCGTCAGTAAAATTTTAAAATGACAAAACTTCAACATTCCAAAGGTTAAAACATATGTTTTAAACTGTTCATTTTACACATTTGAAGATAGAATTGATCTCGAAGGCAATATGGGTCTGAAAACTAAAGAATACACTTCAAACTATGGCTTGCCTGCCGTGGCAAAATACCTATTCTTCGACGATTTTACAATGTGGAAATAAAGGCGTATAATCAGTTTATTTAAGTGGGAAAATCCTTAAATACAAACATGGCATATTTCCATGAGATTATCAAATACAAAAAACGATAACTCACTGTTTAAGTGAATGTGTTGAAAAATCATAGTTGGAGGATTTATTGTCCTTTTTTGCCAGCCATAGTCTACCCAATAAATGACATGTGATGGCGCTGCCCATCGACTAAATAGTTATGACAGAGATACGACGGTGTCAGAGGCGTCATAACTACTTAGTCAGGATGTTGTCGTTGATCTTGGCAAAGAGGGCTTGGTGAAACACGTAGCGGACAAGTTGCTCACTAACGCAGATTTAGTCAAGAAGTTAGACTTATGACGGTTTGTAGGAACGGGCCCCTGACGGTTTAGAAGTTGACTTGTTGCTTGGACCAAGATTTGGCGCTGCAAACTTTACACCCGGCTTTGCACGTTGGAACTACAATATTTATTACAAACGCTTACCGCACGCAACCACAATCCACGCCCACTTCCGATAAACGGGCCAATCAGAATCAGAACCGCGGACACAGACTGCGACATTTTAAAACCTAACCTAGCCATCCTAACGCTGCATATTAATATTTGAATATATGAATATTTGCGGTGGTACGGTGTGGTGGAGATCAAAATTAAATCGGCTGCATAAATACCAGTAACACGCATGGAAAGCTAGCAAACAGCGTCTTATCAGGGCAAGTACGGAGGCCTAGCGATCGAGCTCGAGCCAACCTAGAGGAAAAGTTGCGGGATATTCGGAGGAGTCTACACGCGCCAAGTGGACCTCTAGGAGATGACATAGCAGGAATTATGGCGAGTGGGAAAGGAATACCCATCAAGGCGTAACAAGCAGACAGATACTTTATTTGCAACTGGAGGTAAGACCTGGCCAATTGGCGTATCATTCCACCCTTTCACTAACATTCATATGTCTACTTATCACTGCTATAACCTGATGGATTAACGTTTATCCCTAAATGTATCAATATGGCGGAGTCTCCGGGAAAGGAGGCATAATTATGAACAAATTGCTGCGGCCACTTATAAAAGAGCACTACCCAGAATCACTACCAATCACCATCACTATCAGGATCCATGTTCCTTGTCAAAAGAAAAAAGAATGATAACCTCACTGGTAGAAATTAAATTCCCATGGGTGGAAATAGATCTAGGGTTGAATTGGGAAGGGAAAAGGAAACGAAACAATATATAACCGAGGAAGATAATAGGAAACGACTGATGATCATGATGTGGGTTTGCACATGTACCTTTCCAGAGGAAAAAACGGGTATTCAGAGAGGAAGAGACAAATAACAAGTAGTACTTTTGTAGAATCACCCACTGAGAAAAGCATAGGCATATCATTGAACTTAGAAGGGGTAAATCAAAATATCTCACGAATTATCCCAGTTAAAAAGACCAAATTCTTACATCAATAAATAGGACAAATCCGTAAAGCAGGGCTCCCACTTAGCCGAGTTAGAGCCTCGAGTTGTGGCGAGCTGGCTCGATCTTATGGCAAGCCGTTTTATCATTAAAACTTATTTCTTGATATCAAGAAATACTTTTACGTTGCATTCGTGATATCAAGAATTCGATTTCGTCATATCCAGAAATATGTTTTATGATAAAACTGCTTGCCATAAGATCGCGCCAGCTCGCCACAACTCGTGGCTCCAACTCGGCTAAGTGGGAGCCCTGCTTAAAGGTAATACAAAGTTTTGGGACATTTTGAAAATTGGGTGGATAGTGAATCTTTACAATTTTGATATATTTGGATGCCCCTGTGGGTGAATTACAAGCACTAAAAAATTTAGCCCCTAAAGCACTTCTGCTCTTGAGAAAAATTGATTAAACAATTTACCGGTGCTCCCGGTAAATTTTTATGAATTTCAAATAGCGCCTACGGCCGTACAATGGTAGCTGCGACCATGAAAATCTCAGAATGGGTAATTGTGATATGTAATTTCCAAACGGGAATAGCTAATCGGTCGATTTTAGTCGAGAAACATTGTTTATAGCTTACTTAATATCTTGACCTTGAGAGGGAGCTATACAACATAAAGAGTTTATTATTTACAATTTCATAACTTTAGACTCGATTTCAACCGCGACGACGATCACTGAATATTGTAGGACCGCACTTGCTTCCAATATGTTCATTTGAACCAAATTCATGACCCCATACCAAAACTTTGTATTACCTTTAAGGTAGAAAGAGAAGAAAACTTCTATAAAGACAGTGGGTACAGATGCAAAACAAGTGGTAAAACATGAAATACAGTAAACGTTACCATGACACACACGAACACAGGAACAAAATCAGTGCATTTTCAGGGAATTGCTTAAGAAAGACAAAGTTGTTGCCGTAAAAAGATTAGACAAGAAAATCAACTGTTAAATAGAAATATTCCAATCAGTGTTATTGAAATTTGAACGAAAAAGAATTTGAAAGCGTCTTTAAACATTCAACGAAATAAACTTCAATGGAATGGTCAATCAATAAATGCTTATGGCTTTGACTTGTATAACAAAATGATTTTAAAAAATGCCTGTGAAGGAGACAAGCCGGGTGTCATTTGTCTACAGGAAACTTGGTGTGGTGATAACAACATCATTACATGTCCAGAATATATTTCGGTATAACTAGAAGCAGACAAGAAAGGCGACAAGGTTGAGCATTCTACATACCAAAGACAATTACGTTTCAAGTTTTGAAAACACCAGAAGATCAGGAAAACACAATCGCGCTTTCTTATCTTTTTTTATAACCCTTACAGAAAAAAAACTATAGTATCTACGTTAGATGAAATGTTTTACATTGCAAACAACTGTTGATAATACACATTCCTCTATTGGGGTAGTGTTGACATATTATATGCATATCGATGCAAACAGTAGACTAGTGTAATAATTTATGCATAGACAGGATCTCTTCCTGCTTAATATGGGTACCCCAACGAGAATAGACCCACACACTGGAGGGTTCACCTTTTAAGGAATAATATTTAAAGTAGATATTCATTGAATTTAATAACTAATTTTATGTTCATTATTGCAAAGTTGAAACTTTGATTCGACAAGGTTATCAAATTCAATGCTTGGAAACATTCGAAATAATGATTTTTATAAATTACAAAACGCTTAAATACAGCACCGGCATAGCTCCTATAGAGCTCTCCGAACGCTGCTGAGATGTGTGAGATCACAGTATGGACATGATTTGCACAAGCAGACGATGTCCCATGACATTTCACACATTTTCAGTGCCTGTGTTTTCATCTTCTCTTGAGTTCTTTCTCTTACTTCACTACCGTCAGGCTAAATGTATAATATATTGCCTCACTCTAAACCCCGCGCATGGTTTTATTTTGATGACAAATGCAGTGATACAAAAATAAAGGAATATGTCGCTTGTAAACGAAATAAGACGCCATTGTATATTCAGCTGCACCCACCGCGGTATGTTCGGCGTTCCAAGAGGGAACAAATGCCGTCCTTAGTATCATTCCGGGGGGTTTTCAATTTGAAAGTCTGGTTTCTTTGATTGTTAATTAACCCCTATCCTGTGTATTTACAAGCAAAAGATTTTAGTTATCAGAATCGGGTCATATCCCCTTTTGAATGGTTTGACATGCCATTACATTTATATACACTAAACTCATTATAATTTGACAAATAATAGCTTTGCAATTATGTTCATTCTTTATGGGATGTCGTCTGCTTGGGCAGTAGTGGTCCATATAGTGACGTCATTAAAACATCGTTATTTTTCGGGCGAATCTCTCGTATATCCCAGCTGCTATGGAGGTGGTTGTATTTGTATTTTTATAAATCACCCGATATGTAGTTGACCTAAAACTTGTACGATGGCCATCTGTTAGCTTACCAGTTTCTAGTGATACATTAGTTGACATATTTGTGATTTTCTTTGAATTTCACCTTTAACACATATATCGAACGATCTAGCCAGTCTTGACAGGTGGTCTGTTCTTAAACACAGTTTTGGAAATGACTACTTCGTTATTATTTTTGATCTTCCAGTGTTCTTACGAAATCCCCCAAGGAAATAAAACATAAAACAAACGATGGCAAGTTCATCCCACTAAAATATGAATTGGATATTATATAAATGGGAATAGAAAATCAAATAAAGCTTTGTAACAAGGAATACCAGGAACCAGATTTGCAAGGTTAGGAAAATATGTTAGTGAGTATCCGAACAGATAAAACACAATTATAAGGGAAAACAGGCAGTACCTTGGTGGATCAAGGAATGTCCTTTATGTACAAAACCTGTATTTCGAAAGGCAAAAGGAATTAATGGAAAGAATATTGTAGGAAGTTTACAGAAGCTGTACAATTTCGGTATTAAAATACGGAAAAGAAGCCTCAAATCCTCCATCAAAGCGACCATTTTCACTAACACCAATATTATATGATGTAATGGAACGACTTGTGAAATATTGAAAGGAAGAATATAATTAAACTTATACAATCAGGACTTACGGAACAGAAAATACCACCACCACTTCTTAAAACTACACATATAGAATTATAGCAATAGTGAATACAGAATATACTTATTTTGGGGGTATGGTTTTATGATATTGTGGGGAGACAAGGTAACGTTTATGAATTATATTCACATGTATGATTTTAAAATGGAATTTATGCTTTTATGCTTTTATGCCTAACAGAGTGAATCGCGTACAAATTGGTAACCGCACAACCTATAAGAAAAATTGAAAAATATTTATTCTTTTTTTCCCTCTTTTTTCCAGACGACTTAATATTATGAGCAATAATTTCCCTTTGAAAAAATAAATGTTGGATATATCAACAATACATGTTGGTTGGTGAAAGAGTCCTTTCTAACAACATGACTTTTCTGAGATTTAAACCACCGAAACGTGATTATAATGGGAATTAAGGATATTTATATCATGGACCTATTACGGATGGACATGTTTTCTTAACGAATTCATTGTGATTGTCTCCGTCAATGTCGTCTCAATAACATTCCGTAAATGTTTCTTCACTTTGATCCCATGAGGTCCACCGCCAAAAAGCCAAAATATAATAACTCGCTTAAATCATGGAAATTCGATGTGCAGTTCTGGCTTATAATCAGAAGTTGTTGTTCCGTGTACTGTATTTTATGTTGAAAAACATGTTGATATTACCAGATAGAGGTTATATTTGGATTGGTTGTGATTTAAAATCCCGTTTCCCCCAATTTCCTCATAATATTCCAAAGTTACAACGCACAGGGCTTATAAAGATCATGGCCTTCTAATTGTTTTATAAGGTCATGGATGTGTGTGAAAGTGTGCGAATCAGTAATAATACATTTCATATCACCAAAATTGTCTGCTTTTCAACTTTGCTGCTCCCCATTGGGGATGTTTTTATTTAAGACACACTCTTACAGAGCACATCATCCAAACAAAACCCAAGAGAGGGAAACTGCTCCTTTGTCAATGACCGAAGATGCTTGAGCTGTCGTTATTGTTAAAACAGCTGAATGTTCCATTAAGATGCACATAATCAGAAGGCGGTGACCATCATTGGATCAAAGAAAGAATCACGTCAAATGTCCATCCGTAATATATAGGTCCATGTTTATATGCATGTATTTTGTGGGCAAGTGTGAAAGAAATTTTGGAGTTGTGAGCTCCCTAGTTCTGCTAAAGTGTAAAAGGCTTGAATATCACAAGTTATTGCAAGAAATAAAAAAGGGACATCCTGGATAGGTTTAAGAACGAGTCACCCCACCCCCGCCACCCTAATTTGAAGAAGAAAAATTGAGATTAAAACTACCAAGATGTGTTTAGAATGCAAGCTAGTTCTGAGTTTTGAAAAAAAAATTGTGGCATAAAACATGAAGGCATTGCTTATTATGGAGATGGATGTGGGATGAATGTTTGAGATTAGAATCACCAGGTTTGATGCACAAAATTGTTTTGTTTGTTGTCTTAACCCTATCTAGCCTGGGGGGGGGGGGGGGCTTCATAAGCCTCCCTCTACATTTTTCGCGATAATTTTTCAACGCAAAAGAATCTTGCGCTGAAACTTTATGACTTTTTTCTTTCGAGTCTTGCGCATTATTTGAAATAATCTTTTCTAAAATCGGACCTACCGTTAGAAATTCACGTGACCCTTTGTCTTTGCATGTCAGCCGAAAATTGCTCATCTTCGTGATTAGTGTACAAAACGTATGGAAATCTAATTTTTCCAAAAAAAAGAGATAAAACATTGGTTATTTGGTGTTGTTTATAGTTAAGGTGTTTAATTTGGGGTTCAAATAGTTGAATTATAGTTTGAAATGAAATAAAACCACAAAAACAATAAAATACGTAAGTTAAAAATCAAGAAAATACATAAGATCAAAACATTAGATAACATAAGGAATAACCTGGCTCTTCCAATTTTTGTTGTTGTATATATGTAGTGAAAACTAATGTTTAAATATGAAGAATATACGATCTATGGGTACAAATGTGAATTGTATTACCTTATTTGCATAACTTACCATAAATATGCAAATGAGTGATTTTTTTTTTTTTTTTTAACCATACCAATCTATACACCTCACTTGACATGCATGCACATTTTCGCGGCATAGGGACATAGGGGGGGGGGGTCTTAGAAGCCCACCCCCAAGGCTATGTAGTTTCAAAGTAGCCCAGGCTATATAGGGTTAAGTAAAAGATGAAGAATGCATTTATGTAAATAATATAAATGACATAGTTACTAATAAATACAAATCCATGGAATTTGAATTTCCTGACCAGATTAAAGAACATTTAGTGAGAGAAAAGGAGGGGAGAAAATGCTCATTTGATTATTAAAGATTTTTCGTGAAATGCAAGGACACAATGTTTATCGAAAATTTGAGTTGATGTTCTTGTTGTTCTGGACATGGGAATGAAAATGGGGAATTCATTCCCCACGCCCACCTCATTGGAGCAATACACTAAGATTTCGGAGCTATGAATCTTCTTCCATTTTAAGAGTAATCATAATTATTTTCCCTCAGAAAAAAGGAACGTTTTTAAATAAGAGTGGCCCAGGTCACGACTCAATTGAATTGACGAATAGCTAATATGACATTTGTTGTCATTGAGATGACATGCTGAGATTGCACTAAAAGATGCAAATCCAACCATTGTGGGTGTTATTTAAACTCTATACAAGGGCAATATAAGTACGGGCTTTGGTTAGGAACATTGATTTCAAGCATAGATATGCAACAAGGAGAAAAAAAAGTGGCTTACTCTGTCAACCAAAATGTAAGACAACGCAAGGACAATTTTGTATTTCGCTTGTAGGAACAAAGCTGTGGAATGATCTCCCAGATGAAATTGATTAAAATCATCGAGATTATCTTTTCGAAGACATCTTTTCACCTACCTTCTGTGTAATTGACGTGGGCTCAACCCCATCCACCCCCTTTCGTTTTCCTTTTATTTTACTTGTCTTCCTTTTAAATATGTATACACTCGCTTGTTAACGATTATAGCTGCCCTTAAGCTCTTACAGGATGTATGCATGTACGCCGTCTGTATGATTTTATTTTTTATTAATACATCCTTTTCATTTTATGAACATAGTGAAGTTTGTATGTGTTCAAAGATTTGTTATTTTTCATTATAATGCTTTTAGTAAATGTATATGCACATACTTACGTGTATATCTTTGTACATTTAATTGTATGCAGATCAATGGCTAAATATCGTTTTAAAACGGTTACTGTTCAACCAACATCACTCTCCTGTTATGTAATCATGTATCAGTAGTATTCTTCGCATTGTATGATTGTTTGTATACTGATATTATTGTGATGTGTTGTTGTTAATTAATTCAAATTGGCAATTGGCACCCCTGTTGTGCGGCCCGCGCAACCAGACAGATTCACGACTCATGGAAATCACAGTACAGCCCATATCACATTTGATAGTAAGACCCTTTTCACTATTGAGATAAAACTCATTCTTTTTCAAAACATCGATATACGCATTGCTTTCTGTATATACATGTATATTTATAAAACAAATAAATATCAATGCAATAAACTGTATTCTGGACGTGGTAGGATGAGAAATGTTTTCCACCAACTTAGCAAATAATCTATATTAATTTGAAAGAAGAAATGTATCAGTTAGATCAACGCAAATAAAAACAAAAAGGTGGTTAACCATACAGATCAATCTTCAGAAGCAATTCTGATGTGTAAAATGCTAGTTGTTTCTATTATGTTCTTTTTACTAATGGAAAAGAAAACACATTTTTGGCTCTGATTTGATATGCACATGTAATGAAAAGAGTTTACACCACATATGCGCTCCAGCATTCTGCATGGTCTTCTTGAAAATCACTTTAGGATTCACAAGACCGGCATGTCAGTCTTATGGGCATTCTGACAATTCATCTGAGGGTTCAAGAGACCTAGTCTCGCGGGAAGCTAGATCAGGAGCAGGATTTGTTGTAGTTATCTTTCTTTGATTATGTTAAAATATTTGTCTTTACCATGACAAGATTGTACTAAGCAGTCAGATGAAGGGAGGTGTCAAAGAATAGTTGATAGTGTATGTGGGGCGAAGGGGGTGGGGGAGGAGGGAAGAGGGGGGGGGGCATCGTTCCCAATTCCGGTGAAATTAGTATCATATGACACGGAAGCTCATGGTGGTTCAAGGTTGCCATATAATATAATTTCCACAATACCTATTTTCGTCAAAAGGGCCGCTTTTTTATGCCCCTCTGGTTTAAGGGTGTTTGCTACAAATAAAAAAAAAACTCTGAAATATTGTGTATCGAATAAACAAGGTATGCTTAGTTTGTGAGGTAGTAGTAACCAACTCAAAAACTGAGCATGATATTTGCCTTAGGCCCTCCGCTTAATTCCTACAAATTGGAACTACTGTTTTACAATTTATATAGATTCCTCCAAACAATGCGGAGGCGATATAGCCATACATAAGTACCTTTTTAAATACTGAAACTTAGCAAATAAATACATTCTACAAAATATCTCATATCTCTATCATGAGGGCTTAATTGGTTGCCATTCTAATGACGCTTGATTACATAAAATAATATAATCCCAATTGCATCGGTAATCTGACCGATTCAATCATAGCTTTAAATGCCATTCAAAATAACAAATAACCAAGTGAAGTGTTAGAAATATATAAAATTGTGACGGGCTGAAGGTTATGGTAAGAAGTAAATTTGAAGGGTTGTCTGCCCATTGTGGTTCATTTGGAAATGAACGAGCAGAATCATTGGCTAAATAACGGTTCGATTAAACAACACACAGACATACGTGACATAAAAATGAGAAGAAAAAACTAAATAAAGTGAACTTACAACAGAAGCAAATTTATTACAAATGCATGAGGCACTGGAATGGAGAGGAGAACGTTTGTTATCTGAATGACATTTAACGAGATCTTGATAGAACTCTCAGAATTAAACGATTTAACCGAAACAAACGATTGATCAATACATCAATCTAGACTTGTTAAGTAAAGCATAAATTACTATAAATATTTGATTAAAACACGATATCAGACTCAGGGACTATTGCCAAACATTACAAAAAGAATGATCATTTTATACTCGAATGCCCACAGTCTGAAGGGAAAGAAAGACGAAAAAACATATAGATCTATTATCCTACCTGATATTTTAGGAAAAGAACAGTATTCAAACAAGTGGTAACTTTCATAAAAGCAAGTAGGAAAAATAACGAACTTTTAACTCTCAAAGAGCACAAACAAATTTGTACATGAGACACTCAATAGTGTTCCTATAAAAGCTGATATTGATCTAGAGAGATACCTTTAGAGGTCAACAAATCTCAAACGTAACTCATATCCCTCTATCATTTCGTATGTTATTCTTGGCAATATTAAATTGACAAATGGCGTATAAGAAAGTGATTTTACCATTTTACTGACACTTTCAATTAATTGGGCTGAATTCAAATCGACATTAAAGGTTAATGTCGATCCAATAACGCAATAAAAATCGTGTGGTCAACCAAATTGATAGCGAAAATGAAGCAGCCTTTTCGGTTAAGTTAACACACCGAAAGACTCAATTTGTGAAAATAGGAGATTGTTACAAGCGCTAATTGCTCTTATTTTTAAAATGAAGTAAACAGGCCCAAATAGACAATAATTGTTGTGATTGCCCTATCTAAATAATGCGTAAGGAATTCATTTTATCATTACATAACTGCATTGAAATTGCTAAAGTATTCATTTTTAATGAAATGACGGGAAAATTGTTTAATGTAAATAATTGATAACCAGAAGGCCACTTTGATATTTACATAAATAACGGTTTATTTGATCGCTGGTTGCCACAAAAAGTAAAGAGGCAATTACTAGGCCTATTGCAAAAGATACAAAGTTCGAGTATAGCCTGGTGAGTACTACCGATTTCAATTGATTATGCCATAATTACATTTGATATAATTTTGCTTGATAACGTTACAGTGGAAGTCATCAGTTCTGTTAATGATTGAAATGAAGTCTATTTTACTTGATTGTGTGGGCTCTGTGATAAGGCAAAATGATGAGACCTTAACAGATGGAGACTTGACATAATTCAAATAAATGACGTCTTTTTTTTTTCTATTGATAAAAGATAATTTTCAATGAGCGATTTTCTGGCAATGTAGACTCTGATTCTCAGTGATAAGTGATATCGCCTTGTCGAACGTAACATGTATACAGGCAATAGCGGCCCCTTAAATCCCCCCATTTTAGTTTCTTTATTATACAATAATTTAAGCGAGACAAATGTATAAAATTCAAGTAACCACAAGGCCCACCCCCCCCCCTCTTCTCCACCCCCCAAAAAAAACCGGTTCTCTATAGTGTGAACACTATTTTACCACACAGGCAAATCTTACTTCTCTCTCCCCTCCCTATCCCGGTACAACAGGTCATAACCTTACATTGGAGGTGATCAATCCTGTAAATGATTGAAATTTAAGTTTTTTCGTACTTGCGTACACAATACTTTAAGGTGAAATATTATAAGAACTTAAACAATGGATACTTGAACAAATAATTTTTAACCTTAGCATTGAAATATATGTTTTCTAAATAAGATTTTTAAAGGTAATTTAGGCCTTTATTATAAAATGTACACAATTGATATCGCTCGATCGAGCTCAATCGAGCTCTTCTTTAGAAAATAATCTTAAGCCCCTTTCGCCCCGGGTAATGCGAAGAGTTGCGTAGTGTTGCGTACCGACTACACCAAGCGTACGCTGCCCTACGCAGGCCTACTTTACTATACGCTGATGGATGCACCAAATTTAACATGTTTAATTTTTGCTGCTTGTACGTATCGGCTTGCATGGTGATGTAGATATACAGTAGGCTTGCGGATGCACCATATGAGAGCCTACTGTATATGTTTAATGTTATTGGCGTACATTTTGTACGCAACACGACGCAACACTACGCTACAGTACGCCAAGCCTACGCAATAGTACGCTACCCTACGCCAGTCCGACGAAGCAGTAAAAGATTGCGCACAGTAAGCAACCGTACGCAGTCGTAAGCTAACCTGTATGCCAGGCCTGCGTAAACGTACGCAACACTACGCTTGTAATACGCAATCGTACGCGTAGGTACGTCAATTGCATACGCCGTAGGTACGTGTTGCCCATGCACAGGGTACGTAAACATACGCCATCGTACGCCAACAACCGCCAACGCAGCCTAATTTCGGCGTAGTCGGTACGCCACACTACGCAACTCTACGCAGATCCGGTGTGAAAGGGGCTTTAGCAAGGCACATGTAGAAATTGAATGCAAAATCCCCCAAAGCTAAAGGTAGAAAATATATCGAGGAAATATATTATTGTCTCTTCAGTAGTTTGATAACCTTACAGTAGAAGTCATCAGTTCTGTTAATGATTGAAATGAAAGTCTAGTTTACGTGTTTAGGCTCCGTGATAAGGAGAAATGATAAGAACGTGATTCAAATATATGACGTCTGATTTTGTCTATTGACAAAAGGTATTTATTTTAAAGTATGAATATGTTAAAGCAACGAGACTTGAATTCTAAATTATAAACTAGTGACATCGCTTGATTGAACATGACATAAATGCAAGCAGCCCACTACCCCCCCCCCCCCCCCCCCCTCCCACTGAGTGAAATATTGGCCGGCACGATTTTAAAATTTCAGCACACTAAATTTCAAATTGATTTCAAATTTGGCCCCCCCGCCTAAGAAATCCTGGATCCGTGCCTGCGGTCCAGCATTCTGCATGGTCTTCTGGAAAATTACTTGAGGATTCACAAGACCGGCATGTCAATCTTATCGGCATTCTGACAATTTATCTGAGGGTTCAAGAGACCTGCATTGTTAGTCTCGTGGGATGGCTATATAATAACAGCTAGACCAGGAGCAGGATTTGTTGTAGTTATCTTTCTTTGATTATGTTGAAATATTTGTCTTTACCATGACAAGATTGTACAGAGCAGTCAGATGAAGGGAGGTGTCAAAGAATAGTTGATAGTGTGTGTGGGATGAAGGGGGGGGAGGAAGAGGGAAGAGTGGGGGGGGGGGCATCATTCCCAAATCCGGTGAAATTAGTATGACACGGGAAGTCATGGGGGTTCAAGGTTGCTTTATAATATAATTTCCACAATACCTTTTTTCGTCAAAAGGGCCGCTTTTTTATGCCCCTCTGGTTTAAGGGTGTTTGCTACAAATTAAAAAAAAACTCTGAAATATTGTGTATCGAATAAACAAGGTATGCTTAGTTTGTAAGGGTAGTAGCAACCAACTCAAAAACTGAGCATGATATTTGCCTTAGGCCCTCCGCTTAATTCCTACAAATTGGAAGTACTGTTTTACAATTTATATAGATTCCTCCAAACAATGCGGAGGCGATATAGCCATACATAAGTACCTTTTTAAATACTGAAACTTAGCAAATAAATACATTCTACAAAATATCTCATATCTCTATCATGATGGCTTAATTGGTTGCCATTCTAATGACGATTGAATACATTAAATGGTATAATCCCAATTGCATCGGTAATCTGACCGATTCAATCATAGCTTTAAATGCCATTCAAAATAACAAATAACCAAGTGAAGTGTTAAAAATATATAAAACTGTGACGGGCTGAAGGTTAGGGTAAGAAGTAAATTTGAAGGGTTGTCTGCCCATTGTGGTTCATTTGGAAATGAACGAGCAGAATCATTGGCTAAATAACGGTTCGATTAAACAACACACAGACATACGTGACATAAAAATGAGAAGAAAAAACTAAATAAAGTGAACTTACAACAGATGCAAATTTATTACAAATGCATGAGGCACTGGAAGGGAGAGGAGAAAGTTTGTTATCTGAATGACATATAACGAGATCTTGATAGAACTCTCAGAATTAAACGATTTAACCGAAACAAACGATTGATAAATACATCAATCTACACTCTAAATTACAGGGATTTAAAATTTAAATCTTAAGCCGGATTTGAATGAAATTAAATCCATAAAGATTGATTTTTAATCTTAAAAGATTGCTAAACTGGTTCTTAATCCGAGTTTCAAATATATTTTTTTCAATCCCAAAAGATTAAAAAAGTTGACCAATCCTGGCGATAAGATTTTGTCACATGACATGTGACATCATGCGAGCGGGAATACTTTGGGTTAATTTTAATCTAGAAAGATTTATAATATAAATCTTTTGAACTTATTTTTTAATCCTTTACAGATTAAAACTTTTTAATCCTAGCGAAGATTAATTTTAAATCCACATCGATTGGTCCCTACCTACAGTACATGAAAGATTTAAAAATAAATCCTATAGATTTAAATTTAAATCCCTGTAATTTAGAGTGTAGACTTGTTAAGTAAAGCATAAATTACTATAAATATTTGATTAAAACACGATATCAGACTCAGGGACAATTGCCAAACATTACAAAAAATCGATCATTTTATACTCGAATGCCCACAGTATTAAGGGAAAGTATACAACAAAAACGAGTAGATCTTTTAAAAGAAAAAGCAAACTAGCCTACCTGATATTTTAGGAAAAGAAGAGACTCAATTAGCGAAAATGGGAGATTGTCACAATGTTCTACTTGCTCTTATCTTTAAAATGAAGTAAACAGGTCTAAATAACAATAAATGTTGTGAGTGCCCTATCTAAATAATGCGTAAGGAATTCATTTGATCATGACAAAACCACATTGAAACTGCTAAAGTATTCATTTTTAATGAAATGGCGGGGAAAGTCTTTAATGTAAATAATTGATAACCAGAAGGACACTTTGACATTTGCATAAATAACGGTTTATTTTATCGCTGGTTGTCAAAACAAGTCAAGAGGCAATAACTAGGCCTACTGCAAAAAATACAAAGTTCGAGAATAGCCTGATCAGTACTACCAATATCAATTTGATTATGCCATATTACATTTGATATAATCTTGCTTGATAACCTTGATAACAGTGGAAGTAATCAGTTCTGTCATTGATTGAAATGAAGTTTATCTTACGTGTTTAGGCTCTGTAATAAGGCAAAATGATCAGAACTTAAACAATAGAGACTTTACATAATTCAAATAAATGACTGTCTGTTTATTTTTTTTCTTCTATTGACAAAGGATAATTTTCAATGAGCGATTTTCTGGCAATGAAGACTTTCATTCTAAGTAATATCGCCTTGTCGAACTTACCATGAATACAGGCAGTAGCGGCCCCTTCAAATACCCCCATTTTAGTTTCTTTATTATACAATAATTTAAGCGAGACAAATGTATGAAATTCAAGTAACCACAAGGCCCACCCCCCCCCCCCTCTTCTCCACCCCAAAATAATCTGTTTTCTATAGTGTGAACACTATTTTACCACACAGGCAAATCTAACTCCTCTCTCCCCTCCCCATCCCGGTACAGCAGGTCATGGATTATGCTATGTTAACATGATTAATTTTCATTCATTCGTGCCTGATAGCCTTACATTAGAGGTGATCAATCCTGTAAATGATTTAAATTAAAGTTTTTGTACGCGCGTATACAATACGTTAAGGCGAAATATTATAAGAACTTAAACAATGGATACTTGAACAAATAATTTTTAATCTTAACATTGAAATACATGTTTTCTAAATAAGATTTTTAAAGGTAATTTAAGCCTTTCTTATAAAATGTACACAATTGATATCGCTCGCTCGAACTCAACAGAAGTGGGGCTAGTTATGGCCCTTCAGGCCCCCTCCCTCTTTTTTCCTCTTCTTTAGAAAAGAATCTTAAGCCCCTTTCACACTGGGTAATGCGTAGAGTTGCGTAGTGTTGCGTACCGACTACACCGAGCGTACGCTGCCCTAAGCAGGCTTACGTAACTATACGCTGAGGGGCGCAAAGGGGGTACGCGAGATGGACGCACAAAATTTAACATATTTAATTTTTGTTGCTTGTAAGTATCGGCTTGCATGGTGATGTAGATATACAGTAGGCTTGCGGATTCACCATATGAGAGCCTACTGTATATGTTTAATCTTTTGGCGAACATTTTGTACGCAAGTCTACGCAACACGACGCAACACTACGCTACAGTACGCCAATCCTACGCAATAGTACGCTACCATACGCTAGTCCGACGAAGCAGTAAAAGATTGCGCACACAGTAAGCAACCGTACGCAGTCGTAAGCAAACCTGTACGCCAGGCCTGCGTAAACGTACGCAACACTACGTTTATAATACGCAATCGTACGCGTTGGTACGTCAATTGCATACGCCGTAGGTACGTGTTGCCTATGCACAGGGTACGTAAACATACGCCATCGTACGCCAGCAACAGGGACTACGCCGAAGCAACATTTTTTCATGAATACGCAGCATAATTTCGGCGTAGTCGGTACGCCACACTACGCAACTCTACCCAGATCCGGTGTGAAAGGGGCTTTAGCAAGGCACATGTAGGAATTGAATGCAAAATCCCCCAAAGTTAAAACGTAGAAAATATATCGAGGAAATATATTATCGTCTCTTCAGTAGTTTGATAACCTTACATTAGAAGTCATCAGTTCTGTTAATGATTGAAATGAAAGTCTATTTTATGTATTTAGGTTCTGTGATAAGGCGAAATGATAAGAACATGATTCAAATATATGACGTCTGATTTTGTCTACTGACAAAAGGTATTGTTTAAAAGTATGAATATGTTAAAGCAACGAGACTTGAATTCTAAATTCTACACTAGTGACATCGCTTGATTGAACATGACATAAATGCAAGCAGTAGCGGCCCCTGAAGATGAACCCCTCACAATTCGTTTCTTGATTTTAAAAGATGTACAAGCAAGACACATGTTGAAAATAAATTTAAGAACCTTAAAGCATCTCCCTCACCCGAAAAATATGCATTATGCAAAATTCAATATTTATGTACTACACAATACCCACAATGCAATGCTTTGCAGGTTGTTAAATTGTGTAAGCGAGCGAAGCGACCGAGCAAGAACATTTTCAATCATGGAATACTCATCTATTTATTCTTGAATCCTACAGCTAAACTATCGTATGTGAAAATGGTTAGTCTATTTTACGTCTGCATGTTCTGTGATCAGTCGAAATGAATAACTAATAGAGAATAAGCATTACAAAAAATGATTTCTGATATTTTCTATTGACAAAAGATATTTTTCAATAAGAGATTTTTGGGCAACGTAGACTTGACGGAGCAGTTATCATGTGACACCAAATAATTTGTTATTATGGAATAAGCGTGCAATAAACTTCATCGCTGGTTGTATAAGTAGGTCTACTGCAAATATACGAAGTTCGAGCATAGCTTGATCACTGATTCCAATAGTAAGTAACTATGCCATATGTCTGATAACCTCACAGTGGAGGTCGCCACTGCTGTTAATGATTAAAATAAGTTTGTTTTACAGAAGGCCTTGTGATAATGCAAATTGATAAGAGATTTAAAAAAAGGATACTTGAAATAATGAAGATAAATCACCTCTGAATTGTTTCTATTGACAAAATATATCTTTATATGAGCAATTATTAGTCAAAGTAGACCTGCATTCTAAAATCTACACAAGCTTAAAGGAATAGAAATACAGGGAGTAGCGGCCCCTAAAGCCAGCCCCCATCCCCACACCACACACACAATATTTTATTTTCTTTATTTTAAAAGAATTTAAGCTAGACACATGTATAACATAAAGTCAAGCAATCAGGCTCCACCCCCCCAAAAAAGAAGTAATAAATACACAAATAATAATACATTCCTAAACTGCATCTGATTACAGGTGACTAAAAAAATTAAAACAATATTTCATCTCGTAAATCGTAGCATGTGGAACATAGGTCCCTAAATCCCCCCATCCAACACAATATTTGCTCGTCATTATAAAATAATTTAATTATACAAAAATACATTAACAAAACACCAAGACCCACCCTCCCCCCCCCCCCCTCAACAGAAAATAGTAAAATAAAAATGAAAAATAATCCGTTAGACTAGCGCCTAAATACAGATAGCTAGACGGAAATAGAATCAAGATATAATCTTCTCCCAAGGTGTTAGGGAGTACAACATGTATAGACTGCTTTGGGGGTCTCGGTTAATACCCATAATTTTACATATCTTATCTAAATTTCTTATGGTGTTGTTTGGTATCGCCAATGTTTATTATTCCACATGAAAATGTATGAAAGAGTCTGTATTTACATTAAAAAATATACCATATCTATATTATAGTACTGCTGTACTCTCTCTCGCAGTCAAACACACACGCACAATTCCAACCCAACAAACACGTGCGCACACATCCTTGGAAAGATATTTCTGGATTGAGCTGTCAACCTAAATTGTGAGGAAATTCATTTGATTATTGCAAAAGATGCATTGAAATGGCTAAATTTAGGGTTTTGCATATTTTTGTTTATCAAACTGGGGTTTGGCGGGAAAATTTTACAATTATATTATATAATTTAATAACCTGAATCCGAAGGGAGTTTTGACACACTGAGTCTTACGTAATATATAAAGGTTGCCTTTATTAACGCAAGCATTAGGCCTAATGCAAAAGGTTTGCAGTTCAAGCAAAGTCTTATCTTATCTACTAATATTAATTTGTGTTTTCTTTGTTATTCAGTTATTATAATTGGAAAAATGCAGAAATAAAATAGAATCAAAATGGTGAGGTGCAAACAAAATAACAATTATTGAATGATTTTACCTTGACCACATCTAAAAGGCAGGCATTTGTGGTTGTATCGGCTGGATCCGTCTCGCAGTCAGGTCAATATTGCCACCTTCTTTCTTGCCCATCCAAGGAAAATATCTTGTCCGTATTCGTATCATATTCGAACTAGAAATTCCATCTGCGCCATAGTTATTATATGTATTATTCATATATTTCAAGTTATATGGAGTTTCGAGTTTTCATCTTTTTTTCGCATAAACGCCTTGAGCCTGAATAGAAGAAATCAACTTTACCATACTGGTAATACTCTATCACTTTATACATGCACAACCACACAACACCCGGACCACACACACGCCAACTCCTTTATCATATTTATTTCTCATACATCCCACACAACAACAAAATTAAGACAACTATATACGCGGACAGCTACCCCGTAGAAAACTTTCCCCAAAATGATAACGCTGTTGTTAAGCACATCCTACATACAAAGGATAGTTTTCCCGGTGGTATTTGTCCGAGTTTACTTGTCTAGAGAGGCATTGTACCAGAATCTTCCATAAAATTAGGAGGAATGCAAATTTGTACCATCCAATATATTATCTTTCAAAGATACTATATTATGTAAACTAAAACTAATTAATTAGTCATACATTAAGATAAATCCGTACAAAGTTGTTAAATTGTATTCCTGTAAATGTTGCCCGGGGCATGTATATATTAAAGAGATGGCTCATTGATTTAAAAAACTAACTTTATTATCATTATTGCAAAGGTAAAACTTTGATTGGACAAGGTTATCAAAATTCAATGTTTGGAAACATTCGAAGTAATGATTATTAACGATTACAAAACGCTTAAATACAGCTCCGGCATAGCACCTGAAAAGCTCTCCGATCGCTGCTGAGATGTGTGACGTCACATGTTGAACATGATGTGCACAAGCAGACGATGGCTCATGACATCTCACACATTTTCAGTGCCTGTTTTGTCATCTTCTCTTCAGTTATTTCTCTTACGTCACTACCCTCAGGCTACTAATGTTTAATATATTGCCTCACTCTTAACCCCGTGCATGGTATTATTTTAATGAAAATGCACAGATAAAAAAAATTTAAGGAATCCGTCGCTTGTAAACAAAATAAGACGCCATTGTATTTTCAGCTGCATACCCCGCGGTATGTTCGGCGTTTCAAGCGGGAACAAATTCCGTCTATGCTATCATTCCAGAGGTTTTTTTTCATTTGAAATTTTGGTTTCTTTGATTGTTCATTAACCCCTATCCTGTGTATTTACAAACAAAAGAATTTAGTTATCAGAATGGGAGTCATATCCCTTTTTGAATGGTGTAAAATTCCATCACATTTATATACACTAAACTCATTACAATTGAGAAATAAAAGCGTTGCTTGGGCAGGATTGGTTCATAATGTGACGGCATTAAAACATCGTTATTTTTCTGGCGAATCTCTCGCATATCCCAGACGCTATGGAGTTGGTTGTATTTGTATTTTTATAAATCACCCGATCTGTATTTGACCAAAAACTTGTCCGATGGCCATCTGTTAGCTCACCAGTTTCTAGTGATACGTTAATTGCCATATTTGTGATTTTCTTTGAACATGCACTTTAACTCTGCATTAATCTTTTAATCTCTTAAACAGTATCTTGATGCTATCATGCCTGTGTCTCTTGGTGAATGGCGTGTCAGGATCGGCACGTTTGTGCGCCGTCGGAGGAAAGAATATGACTACCACTACTATTGGAGGAAACTTCACAACCTCATTAAACAAAACAAGAATGCTGAGCTACCTAAAGAAAACAATAATCCTGAGTGTAACATTTCATCTCGCACTGGCTCTTCACTTGATGCGAATAGTTCTCCAGGCAAATCGGCCCGTCGTCCTGCATCTTCTCACAATGTCAACCTTAATACCACTCCATGTGACGTCAGCCTTCATTTGACGTCGTGTGACGTCAGCAATGTGCCTTCATGTGACGTCAGCAATAGCGGAGGTAATGATAGTGCCCAGACTCAGTCACAATGTGATGGTCCAGGGTGTGATGCTGTCAAAGAGAGAGGATTCCCATGTGATGCGAAAAGTCCCGGTCATAATGATGTCACTCACTCTGAGTCTTCGTGTGCTGAAAACAGTGGATCTCCAACGGTAAATAAGACCAAACATGTTCCTGGTACCACTGACGTGCAAATTCCAGTTCCCCGACCCTATGATGAAGATGAATTGGACAATAGACACATAACCATTAATCGCATGACACATGAATACACCCCTAATTCCACTGAAATAAGTAAAACAGACCGACCTGAAGTTAGCACATCAGAGTCCTACTTACAAGTACCTGCATACGTTCCTGGTGAGACAGATCGCACCAATCAAGACAAGGAGGAAACATCAGACTCTGGACAGTCGGGGATAGAGGACCAATCATTGGACCTATCACCTAAACCCAGGCAAGATACAACGAGAAACGCCGAGAAAAAAACATCGTCTATCAGGGTATGATTGATATTTTTTATGCCTTTCTTAGAACCACGCTGCTCACATAAAAAAGAATATAATAAACTAGACATGTAATACTTGTTTGGAACAAGTATGGGTGGGCTGGTCAACTAAAATTTGAGACAAAATAGAGCAAAAATAAGCGAGATACTGCTAAAAAAACAATTTCATGTAGATAATGATGTGAACGAAATTCACCTTCTATAGGCATAACACGCAACTTAAGAAATTTCTGTTTTGTGCCCTTTAATCGTAATTTTCACTATGATGACGAATGATGAATACTGAGCTTGTAGAGAATTGTGTTAGCTACAAGATATCGCAATTTGGAAGAAAATCGATCAATATTTACAAAGAAACAATCAATTTTACATAAATATGCTGACGTCATAATATGCAAATTCGTATTTTGAGTTCCAAGGCCATTATGATGATGTCACGATACACTTAATGGCCAAATGAGACATGAAATCATATCTCCGACTCATTCTCTATCTAAATATGAAAAAGAAATGAGGGTGCCGGTGCATTCCAAAGAGCTATAATGGATTTTGTATAGGCCTGTTTTTGCCCATATATGCTATGTATTAAAAGAGCTCGCGCGCACAGACATTTATCTTGAATCGACGCTCATCTTGTTATTAACGGTCATAAAGAGATAAACATGGTATCAAATTGTTTGAAAGAATATGAGAAATATCATGAAAGAAAAAAAAATGGCAATTCTATGTTGTGAATGGTGTTACGCGCAAAAACGCGCGCGCATGCGCGCGTGTCCGATTTTTTATAAAATGCTTAAAATGGCCTGAAACGTATGCAAAATGATTTTGAGACTATTTTGAGCATTTTGAAATTTTGCGCGCGCACTGACGCGCGGACGTACGCGCACGCGCGCGTTTTTTGACACGAAATTGACCGGACGGATATTGACCTTGATCATGATAAATATGAATGAGAACTGAGTTTTGGTTTTGAAGATATGATTATGAGTCAATTTTCACGAAATGGCGCCTAGATGACGTCATCAGTCAAGGTCAAGGTTGAAAACCTAAGTGTGATTTTTCTATATGCCTATACATATGTATGCCAAATTTCAAAGCATTTGATTAAACCATTTTAAAGTAATCTTGCTAACAAAAAAGTGGGTGGAAATAAGAAAAATAAAGAATAAAGAATAAATAATAAAGAATAATAAAGGCAATTTTAACAAAAATATAAGGTGGTCTGTATTAGATACAGCCCCCCTAAAAATCTAAAAAACAGTGAAACAAACAGGCGAAAACTAAATAAAAATTAGCCCCCAACAAAAGCTTTTGTAAACGGGTTTTTGAACAAGACATGTAACTAGCCTAATTGGAGCTTTATAAAATGTATTCTCGAGGACAGTTTGATTATTCAAATTTGCTGTGGAAATTGTCGGTTTGATGTTTATTACACTGTAACCAATGGTAAATTTGGCAAATAATGTCTGACTATTCTTTTGAAAATTGTCTTTTGTCCATGAGAACACCCTTCTACCAGCTGTCTGTGATATATGTTGTATTAGAAATGTTAAAATAAAGTAGAAACCATTGATATAAAGTCCCCTCCAGAAATTCAATGTGGCACAAGTATATCATCTCAGTATCGCTTGTACATAGTTTACAGAGTTCAAAGTATGTCTTTATATTCGTAATGTTCTCTTCATTCTTAGGAAGTAACGGAGAATCATGGATCATTGACCTATCCGGTCCTCCAATCAGGGACAACCAGTGATGAAGCAGATGCAATCAAAGGGAATGACTGTCCAGACATGACCAACATTCTCCTATTGAGATCTGGTGACGTAGAACGGAACCCTGGTCCAAATGATAAGTAAGCAGCATGAATAGCAACCTATACAAATTAAAATCCATCCGTCCGAATTCTACTAAACCTGACTCTGGATCTAGGATCACGATTACCGAACAATAATACAATAATACACCTCAGACTAATTTCCTTTGTTAAACCCGTTTCTGAACAAAGCTTAAGCCCAGCGTTGCGTTTGAATTTCTGTAAAATAACAGCCTTTGATTCTGTTGGTAAAAATTAATCGTTGGGGCTGATGAATGAAATCGAATTGTGTAGAGGTTTTTCATATTCTTATTATGTTTAACAGCTCCACATATATTTTTAATATTTTGCAGTGATGTTGGAATGCTTGCATTATAGGCAATGTTGATAAATATCATTAAACAGTAAAACAGTGTATTCGCAAGTCAAAGCATAATGAAATGAAAGTTGCGGTCGAGTGGATACGTCGTCGGACTGTCGATCACAAGGTCCGCGGTTCGCGTCCCGCCGCCGCACTAATGTCCTTTGGCAAGACATTGATCTATACATTTGCCACACTCCACGCAGGTAAAGTAAACGGACACCTGGTAGGAATTAATTCCTTGAAATGCTAGAGCGCCGTATGACAGCCGTGCTAAAGCCAGGGTAATAATCGGGAGCGCCAGGAGGGTCAAATCTGACTGACATTATGAGCGCTATACAAGAACCCATTTTTAATGTTATTATGATTATGATTAATATCAATAAGCGCTGTATGAAATTAATAATTTTTATTTTGCCTATAACTTAGCCTTGGAAGTCTGACGGAGCTCGAGCTCTATCTCCTTGCCGACGGTATGGATCCCTCAGATTTCAGGAAGGTCGGACTAGCTTTAGGATTCCCTGAGGCTAAACTTAGTCGGTTTGAGAAAGACAAGCTGGGAAACTCCATGCAAGCTACCTATCAGATGCTTTGCGAATGGCGGAAGACAGTACGTGAAAGCGAGGCGAGGGAGATACTAGTCAACAAGTTAGAAAGCATTAAGCTCGCTCAGCTTGCTGATAGTGTACGGAAAGGTACAGTATTACACGCACATGCATACCCATGCCCATCAAACATAAATCAGGCCTATACAGTGCGTATAAAAAGTGTACCCAACTTTGGTAGCTCCTAATTAAAAAATCATAACCAATATGACTTTGAAATGTTTTTCAGGATAAAGAGTAACTTATTTTCTGTCAATTTATACCCTATTCATAACATTTGCACGGGTGACTGAGCTACTGGGTCTTTAACAAGTGTTGTCATAATCGCCTTGTACCAAGTTTGGGCTGATGGAACAAATGTGGGTCAGGCCAAACGCATGCGGTTTAAAATCCTTTTAAAAGATTAATTTTGTCTCGTGATTTGGTGCTTCACTGTTCAAAATAGGAACTTTTAGATTTGCCCTTCGACATAGTGGACTGCTACGTGTGACGTCCTTTTAAGGCACTGGCAGTGCCATACAAAGGAAGTCACAGTGCCTTAAAAGGACGTCACATGTAGCAGTCCCGATGTCGACGTGCAAATCTAAAAGTCCCTAATGATGCAACGTATCCAGGTTTTCAAAGAATTTTTTTTCAACCCATAGGATAATCTTTTTATTTTTTTGAACAGCCTACCAACATTTTGTCTCATGATATGTAAGTTCTCTCTGCTCATTTGTCCGCTGCACAATTGCACATGCGTATAAGGAGCACATTAAGGTGTTTATCTCAAATACAGGTTTTGTAACCTTTAAAAACTCAAAGGTAACAAAACCCAAATGCAAGCAAGAACAAATATGATGATTCGTATCAAAGAAATTGACATTTGACTTTCATTAAAAAAAACACATCCCAAATGAACCTTATCCATTTTGTATCACTCATTGAGAAGGATTTCCTCAAACAAGAGATGCGAATGAAGTCAATAGTGTTATCATCATAAAGAGAATATCATAAATGTTGCTTGTAATAAGCATTTCCTTGTTGTTTGATTTGATATCAACACCATTTTTGTCCAACTGCCCGATAGTCAATGTAAATAAGTGGACAATTGTGTCTGGAATGAGATAACACAAACATTATGGCTTTTGATCCACAGTCACTGCTTCATCCCGAACTTGGTACAAAAGGATTTTGACAATACGTTTTGAAAAGCCTGCTGCTCAGTCATCCGTGGCAGCACAATTATGAATATTGTATCATTAGACAGGGCATAAGTTACCCTTTACCGTGATATATGATTTAAGTTCACATACGATATAACCTTATAATTAGAAGTAACCAAACTTGGGTACACTGTTTTATTCGCACTGTATATGCAGTATCTAACAAAAGTAAGCACCCCGCAACATTGCAGTTGAATATTCAACTGTAACTTTTTACAGAGCTCTTATTTGAAAAGAAGAGCCATATTTTCTTTAAAACAAAATATAGAATTAGAATTATGTGATTATTGTATAGTTGAAATTACGTATTCCATTAAAGCAGTGCAGCAAACCAAATAGTTGCCTCTAATAACGGCGGCTTTGGTGCACTGGCATGTCGATCCCATGGTCGATTCTCGAAACACGTCAAATAGTCCTCTAATTGCAGGGGAAGTCGGGGAAATCTTTGAGTGACCGGTCTTACCATACTGATATTTCCCAATAGACTGTAGTGTTATAAAAACCGTTAGGAAAACGCAAAATGAAATTTCGATTTCCAATCATATATATCTTGATAATCAGACAGGCGATCGGCTTGTTAAAGTCATGGGGTTCCTGACTTACCTAAAGGTTAATAATTATCATTACAGCATGAGCTAAATCCAGGATTTTGTTTCAGAATCTGAGACAAAGTTACCCAATCCGTTTAATAGAATATGGCTCCAAACCCCACTTTTTGACCAAATAGGTTGATATTCTAGCATCGACCCGAGTAACCCTCCCTGGGGCAGTGACATCAGGGTACAATGTCAATCCATTATTTAATGTGAGAGCCCCTATATAGGAAATAAATGATTACTCAGCCCCTGATCATGATCCTCACGAAAATTTAAATTGAGATTTGGGAAGTAAGTGAAACGTTCATTGATAATACATTTCTGTAATTCATGGTTTATGGACTTGTCTAGTTCTCGTTGTCGATGCTGCGGCTGCTGTTATTTTACGAAAACGACAGGGCCCCGTTGCATAAAACTTACCATAGATGATAACTTTGCCATCAATGGCAACTACCATGGTAACAGGGCTCAAGAGGCAATCAAAATCAAGGTTTCCATGGTAGTAACCATTGATGGCAAAGTTACCATCAATGGTAAGTTTTGTGCAACGGGGCCAGCAGTGTCATTTTCTAGTCCATTAAGAGACAACGTTCTTCACCATCTCATCATAGGTCAGGTTGGTGATCACATACCGTCAATGACAGAGGAGGAAATCCAACGAGTTGCTGAAGAGGTCAAACATTATTTGGCAATTCACCTCTGTCAGATTCAAGCCGATCCACTGAATAGCGAACTTCTACTTGAATTTGAACGGATCTTCACCAATCTAACATTGATGGAAGAAGACAAAGGTACAAAACGCAAAAGATTGCTTCAATACAACGACCTTCTAAGAACCAAAGTCAACGGAATCTATCCCAAACGCTTGTTAGTAGAAGGTGAAGGTGGTGTAGGGAAGACCACTTTTTGCGCCAAGATCGCTTGGGATTGGATCCACGGAAAAGGCTACCACGATTTCAAACTTGTTCTTGTCATCCTCCTTCGCAAGGCAAAGGACAAGACTGTTGGAGAGATCGTGAAGTCGTATCTCCCAGACGACAATCCTGCCACAGCCAAGCAGCTAGACAAGTACATCCTCTCAAATCCGAAAGACGTCTTTCTTGCCCTGGACGGCCTAGATGAGTTTGGTGTCGATCTTGACAGCATTCAGCAAATCGCCCTGATCACTCTCAATCGGCTGTTCAAGTCGGGGACAGTACTAATCACATCACGGCAATGGAGATCAGATGAGATTAGGAAAAATGCCGATCTCAGAAAGGTGTTTGCTTTCATTGCTATAGAAGGTTTCTCTGCTGAAAACCTCTCTTCCTACATCACCAAGTTCTTTCATCCAGACACAGATTCATCTGAAGATCTGAACCAATTCATTTCGAACAACGATGTGATCAGAGAGAACATGGCCCCCTACCCCATCTACACAGTCATGCTGTGCATCATGTGGAAAGAGTTCGATGGGGAGCGCCGAGAGGCAATGTCTAAGCTGCAAACATTTTCCCAGCTATTTGATGAGATGATTCACTTTTTGGTTGATCATTACCTATCGAAGCACATTCCATCTTCAGGTATTGTTGAAGGTAAATTAAGGGAACATCGTTCAGATATTCGTCATCACCTAATTCATATTGGCCGCATTGCCTTCAAGGGTCTTCTGGAGAGACGGTTGGTATTCACAGAAGAAGAGTTCCAAAGCTATCCAGAGTCTATCGATGTAGGTTGTAAAGTTGGTGTACTCACTAGAGAGAAGAAAATTCTTCCAAGGCGAGACAGAAGAAATAATCCAAATTCAGCAGTTCAATCGGTGCAGTTTCCCCATAAGCTCTTCCAAGAGTATTTATCTGGAATGCATCTTGCATCTCTTTACAACTCAAATCGTAATGAGTATGACAACTTGATAGCGAATGTCATAATGAAAGCAGGGGAATACCGGTACCTACTGTACTTCACCTCGGCCCAGCAGAAGGGGGTTGGCTTGGATATCGTATCTCGTCTCATAGCGTGGAAAAGAGAGATTACACCTCGCCGTATTGATGACTTCACTATTAATGTCCACTTCATCGCAGATGTAGCATACGAGAGTCAAGACCAAGGAGTGGCCAAACCAGCAGCGGACCATTTTTCCTCTCTTTATAAGTTCAGCAAAATACTTATTATCAACGCGGATATGCAGCCACACACAGTATTGGGATATCTTTTCATCACGAATCGTCATAACGTGGTAAGGAAAGTAACGTCGGTGTAGCAATATATCAATTTCATCTATGTATGATCGCTTTGAGTGATACAATTTCTATTTGATTTAAATTTCATTCTCTCAAACTTAGGGTGGTGTCGTTTAATTTGAAGACTTGACATACGCTAATATTTCCTTGCATTCTTTACAAACTTCACTTTACTCAAATGTTTGAAAAGAAGCTTGATAGAATCAATTTAATTTAAGCATAGAGCATGTTAAAAACCATTGATATGGGTCAAGCATGGATACAACTATGGTCATACTTTTAATCTGAAAACTACAATGTAGACGAAAAACATTTACTATTATTATTTACAATAGTTAATGAGTATTAGGACTCCAATATGTTAATAGGGGTTGCGATTCATTGTCACTGCATCACAACCCGTCTTGCATGTATTTGCAATGAAACCTTGTTTAATAATATAGCACTTTTAATATCACGAATCCCAATAGGATTTGCACGTGTATAACTGTTCAAACCAGTATGATAAAGACACACACGAAACTGGCGAAAAATATTAAAAATCAGTATCAATTAAGTAAGTTAATTAAGATAATCCGGTATTATATCCATGCGTGTATGTTCCTAGCCTTACAATGTTATTTGTGTACATGTACCTTGTAGGAATTCCTGAGTATTGGGAGATCGTGTGGACGGACGGCTTCAGCGGAACTGGCTGAATTCATGAGCTCATCGCGATCACTGAGATCTGTGTGGATCGGGCGTCCTATGCATGATGTCTTTTACTCGGTGCTTGCGAATAACGCAGTCGATTCCAAGGTCAGTATGAATCTGTGTATTATCCACGTTGTCTTTCTTATGGTACACCAATCTTTTATAAGAAATGGATACCACATTCAGTCAGGATAATAGTTTTTCTGATGTCATTAGGTTGAATTGCGTATAGGAGAATAATGTGAAACAGAGATTTTTTAAAGAAAAATACTTATACATTTCAAATGTCAAACGGTTTCGAAATAAATTATTTTCTTCATCTTTAATGAGCAAGAGCAAGTTTTTTTTTTTTAATTGACGATGGAACGTCAAAACCTTACAGAGGATGATATGAACAAATTTAAACAAAATTTAAGTTTGAAAACACAAATGAATCGTTTGAAAGATTTCTTCTAACTTTTATTTCAAAATTATACAGATATACACAGATATACAACGTCAATCAGAAAATAATAATTGAAACAAAAAAAACTCCTCGTCAACCTTGGATAACAAACTCGCTGCTACGTTACATTCACACACAAAAACGATTATTCTCCAAATACAAAAAATAGCAAATTTACTTCCAGTGAGCAAAAGTACACAAATTATTTTAAAAAGATTGACTAGTATTTTGCAATCTGCAAAAAAGGAATATTTTTGTAACCAGTTTGAAATTCATAAAAAGCATCTTAAAAATACATGGAAAATAATAAACTTTGCACTGAATCAGAACCCTGCGGAAACAAGAATACAGGAACTTCGCGAGTAAGATGATACAACTTAAGATCCAGTTCAAATTGCCGAATATCTAAATGATTATTTTGCTGGAGCTATTCCACCCTCGAGGAAAAACTTCCATTTTTTTCTTCAAAATTCCTATTTTTCATCCCAGTGCAAAAGACAGAGATAATTGACATAGTAAACAATCTACCACTTAAAAAAGAATCCTGGTTATGATGGAATCGCGAACAGTATTTTGAATCATGTAATCTTAGATAATGTAATCCCATTAAAGATAATATGTCCCTTTTGCAGCCAACATCAAATTCTTTAGAACATTGCAGGAAATTATATATATGTCATGTATGTCCTATCTGTGAAATTCAAACATTAGCAGTGTCCTAGTATTCGAATTGTGTAAGGAAACCCGTTTACTTTCTAGAATTCCCTTTCAGACACTATTGAGTGACTGACTTACATCTTTTTTTCTTTGGTAATAACATACATAAAATGAGCTGTAACAGGTACATGAGCATTTGTCTACATCAATAACCCACTACTTGTAATGGCCAAAATTGAATTGAATCTTTGGGCAGCACAAAACGTACGACCATTCGGTAAAAGGGTCTGAAAATCAGACTTTTACTTAGGTGATTGCAATCACTTAAGTCGATTCGACAACAAATGGTCGTTATTTTCCCACTAAAAGCCATTTTCAAGCCCTTTCGTTTTGAGGGAAGTTCTAAACATATTGCTCCGTTTAGTCTCATTTCACAACGCCCCCTATCGTCAGAGCATGGTCAGATTCAGCAGCCTAACATGTTAGCCTATGGACGTTTTTTTTTTAAATCGTTAAAAATTCATTTTTTGTTTAAACGAAAAGCACATCCACCCCGACGTACGTTATCACTAGCTCTTTCATTGGAGCCCTCATGTCTCATTGACTTTTGAAAGTTCACCCACCGTAATTTTTCAAAATAGGTTGCAAGCTCGTCATTGCCTATAATACACATGTGAAACAAGTCTAACTTTTGACTCGGTTTGCCAAGCGATTTGAAGATTATAGGTCGAGCACACGAAACATAAACAGCATGAATTATCATAGATCACTTCTGCCCATTTCATTATGTCCATTTCATGCAACCCCCCACCGTAATTTTTCAATTTAGTAAAAGCAAACAATTAGCCGAGGTAAGCAAAAACATGAATATTCATGACACACCATGGACTATTCGGTTATTAGCACAGGGGTGCAATCGGTCATCACGTCAAACTCCCCTAATTGCCACCAACTATTTCATATAATTATATAGTTTGTTTTGTTTCTTTTACTCACTCATGAATTATTAAATATCAATGATGGTTTAAAGAAATGTAAAAGAAATTTTAGTTGATATTTATTAACAAAGTAATTTATATTTAACAAAGCAATCTCACATACAAAATTACTATCAAGTGTCGTCTGCTACGCCGATTGTCGCCTGCTTCGTTAAAGGCACATATTTATCGTTTGGACTGTAAGGTATACCAGGGAGATTTGTATTGTCCTGCAGTACCACGTTTAGCAGGAAAATGTTGTATATGCGGATCCTTTTAATGATTACGTAATGGAAGTGGCGAGGCGGTATGGTTTGAATAACTTAGTGAGGTGAAAGTTATTGTATTGAGAAGGAAAGGAATGTTCAGAAAGGCATAGAGAGGGAAGTGGGCGTGGTAGCCATTCTAGCTTTGCACCTATCAGTACGAGAATACACCCGACGGCGCGGTGGCCTGTACTTATAGCGCGCGAACACATCACACCCAATGGCATACACCCGGTGTACCCTGCAACACAGTGGAACATTCTAAGAAATTAAAAAATTATCTACAAAATGGACCTCTTGAATCATCTGAGAAGTAACTTACCCTATTCTGATGACTTCAATGAATGTCAAGATAACAATGGCTGCTTTTCCATCCAAAAATAAAACTAGTTTGCGATTAGAAATAGTCAATTTCTCGATAATTTTCACAAAATATATTTGCCGCCGCATTCAATATGACGTCATTGACAGCTTATTGGCTAGTTTGGTAGTGACGTCGAACGAGCTATGTTTGTGCTGCAGTGATCGAGCGAGCGAAAATGAGACAATCGGAGCAATATGATTAGTATTGTCTTTGAAATGCCGTTGGAATTTAACCCTTTCATTTGTGGGGCCTGCAAATAGGACATAGTACCTTTTACTCACATTTTAATTTATCGCTTATATTAACGGTGTCGTTCCCTCACATATGAAGAAAGCAAAGGTTTAACCTATATACAAAAATGGAGATACACGTGACTGCGGAAATTACAGACCATTATCCCTATATTATCAACATTTTCCGAAATCTTAGAGAAAACTGTGTACACGCACCATTACATTTTTTTACAGAATGTGACTTACTTTCTGACTCTCAATTCGGTTTTCGCAAAAAACATACAACAACTCACTTAAAGAATCAACTTCTTTGGATTCATTTAAACGCCAACTCAAAGCTTTTTTCTTAAACCAATACAAATCCTGATTGTATGGATCATGCGTGTTTGTTCTCGGTGAGCCGTCGGACGCGCGGATTCATTCACCTGGGCATGACCTTTGTGGTTCTTTCGGGGGCTTCATGTTTGCGCGTAACTCTGGTTGCTGCGCCGGACAAACCTGGAGCTTGTCCGGCGTAGCAGCGCACAGTGGGCCAGGGAGGAACCAAAGTGCGCCAAAACTCTTGTTTGGGGATTTATTTTTTATAAATCCAGAGGAAATGTTTGGATTTCCAGGGATTTTCGCTTAAATTTTTTTACCAACATTTTCTCTGATGTCTAAGCTTTAAGTTGATACCAGATTTGGCTACCCGATTCTGCCCGTTATTATGTTAGAGCCGTATTCCTTGCAACATTGCCCCGAAAATGTGTTTATTTTGGTCCGCGGTGTCAGAACAAGTGTCACGCGCCCCCTCGCACCGTGATTTATGACCACGAATCCTTCATGATTCAGCCGCGGACCCCCAAAACCCACATTTTCGGGGCAATGTGGCAAGGGAAATCGGCTCTAACATAACAACGGGCAAGATCGGGCAGCCAAATTTGGTATCAACTTGAAGCTTAGACATCAGAGAAAATGGTGGTATTAAAATTTAAGCGGTACACCGCGGAGATCTAAACATTTCTTCTGGATTTATAAAAAACATGGATAATTAGTCCATTTTTCAGTGAATCACCCTATAATATAACATGAAGATTGTGTTTCTATTAATTTTAACCCATTCATTCAACGAAATGAACTATCAGGAATATGTGAGAGCAATTTCATATCAATAACTTAAAAACTTCATGTTGAATTGAAAGATTTATAAAATAAGTCACTTTTGCACTAAAACTGTGAATATGTAGGATTTTGCTGTTTGAAGTAGTAAATTTATACCCTTATTGTGCATACCGGAATTAAATATTTCACTGAGGTATTCCTCTATGTATTACCTTTCAACTGGGCAAGAAAAAAAATGAAAAAAATAAATCACCCAAACTTAGTTTTGGCGCACTTTGGTTCCTCCCTGGCCCACTGTGCAGCGGTGCATGCGGCATGAGGCTTGGCGGGAGGTGCTTGGGCCTTGCACGGGTGGACGAGTTTGCCTGTCCGGGGCTAGCCGGGAGCAGGCATGCGTATGATTGAGTAGGTATTCAGAAAGTATAGAGACGAATTTCGTATAATTATGAAAAACGATACAGTTTATTTGTAAATGGTCTTTAATGACCCCTCCCCCCCCCCCATTCATATGTTATGGTTTCTGTATGTTTCCTTTTTTCTTGTTGTTTTGAATATACAATCTTGTTAGTATTAACAACTCAGGCCTATACGATATGTATATTGCATTAACTTTAAAAAAATAACTTTTCATCATCGCACCACGTCAAATTTTTCGACGATTTTCTTCATCATACTTAGGAACCTATTCTTTACAAGCTTTGCTTTCTATTTGGTTTCGTCATATTTCACTATAAAAAATAATATATTTGTCTTCTTGTAAAAGCTGTTAAATGACTCGATCAATAACTTAATTTGTAACGTATCTTTTTGTGTGATTATGATAAACAAAGAATTGTTTTATACTGTAATATTTGTATCATGTGAAATATGGAAAGAATAAACTGGAACTGAACTGAAACTGAATTATTGACGGGGCTCACTCCCCTGGCCAACTACAATTTAGCTTGGATGATCTGGGTGCTGATTTCTACGTCAGTAATGCAATTTCTATGACACACTTTTGTAAATATATATTAACAAAATAAAAGGGACGTGAGAATTGATATCACATAATTTTCATATGTTTTCTAATTAATTTAAGGAATTCATTTAAAATACATGCACGATCTTAAGAAATACCTAAAAATACAAAAAGACATTTTAAAAAGTAATGAAATACATGGCAATAGTTTCAAATACTATTTCAGGAAAATTCTTGTTTTCTACCATTCGATAAAATTCAAATAAGGACAAATATTATTGAAATGCATACAATTTTCATTATTTGGAATTAACAATAACATAGAAATTAATGTTTCCTGCTAGAAAAAAGTTATAATAAGTTTGAAGGGATTCCGGGTATCTTTGCCTCAGATTCTAAACGAAATCCCGGATTCAGCTCATGCTGCAATCATAATTTTAAAAAAACTTTAGGTCAGTCAGGAATCTCATGACTTCTACAAGCCGATCGCCTGTCTGATTATAAAGATATTTATGATTGGAATTCGAAATTTCGAAAACCATTTCCCCAATGGTTTTTATAACACTACAGTCTATAGGGGAAAACAAGTATGGTAAAACCGGTCATTCAAACATTTTTACTTTTTTGAAGCACTTCATCATAATTTTAAAATGCAATTTGTTTATGCCCGCGTCACACTGTCCCGAAGTTGACATAAGATGGACACACGATGAATGAAATTTGAACTTCGCACGAAGATGGCCCCGAACTTGGTCAACAGCTAACCAACAGCCGAAGCAAGTACGATGCCTACAAAAGGTCACACGATGGCACCCGAACCACACACGAAGGCAACACGAAGATGTGAATTTTTCAGAAGAAGTGTACCCGCAGGCCACACGAAGGCCACACAATGGCTACACGACGTCGTATTGAGTGTACGATGCGTTCCAATTAGGTCACGAAGGCGTCACATGTCCTCCCGATGGTATAAAACCTTCGACCGACGGTGTGAAATTCAATTGCTGATCGGAAATTAATGATGCTCAGAGCGGGGGCGTCGGAGCCACTTCCAAATGAGGGGACGGGACCAACAAAAAAAGGGCACTTTCTGGAGAAAAAAGGGCACCTAGCTACAAAGGGAAATCTCAAGGCGAAAATATACATTTTGTTAGACATTGGTATATACCCCTAAATTGTGGTTACATTAACTGGGATGCTTTCAATATTTATTTCTCTTTGTACATCATACAAGATATTGTTTAAGAATCATACTTTGTAGTTGGGTGTGATGCTCTGAATATTCATATGTGAGCGACGAAAAATGTTAAGATTTGTGAGGTCGCAGTGCAAAAAATTACATGTTATAAAGAGAATTAAATCCAATCCTAATAGGGTTATACTCACATTCTCATAACGGAAGACTGAAAAGACCTTTAATAAGTAACATAATTATATCATCTATGAAATCAATGCGAGTGAGTGTAGCGAGCGAGCTTTGGGGGAAAATTGCCCTTATAGTCAGTTTAAATTAGGGGCACGCTTAAAAAGAGAAGAAAAGGGGACACTTATCGAAAAGGATAATACACCTATTTCTTATACCTGAAAGAAGCAGGGCACTTGTTAAAAGCGAAATGGGCACTTTTTAAGGTAAAATGATCCCTTTTCCTATGTAAACAAATTGCACTGCTTACGAAGTTATAGAGGCACTTTTCCTACGTAAGAAAGGGCACTTTTGGGGTAATTGAAAAAGCCTCTGGCTATGAAACTGGCTTTTTATATTCATTTATTCATTCATTCAAAATGGTTTATTTCAAATAAAACTTTCATCGCGGCGTTTAGCCGAATTACAAAAGTTTACAAACAAAATTAATATCACATAATGTAATATAAATTATAACATTGCATAACATGATATATTGAATCTGAAAAACAAATCAGTATAAATACGAGAAATAAAGCTTATTGCAACATATGTCCACGTTACCATGACACACGGGAAACGCTTGAGCTACTTAAATTCGGCTGTCTTCGCCGACACCGTGGTCCCATCTGGATGTCATCGTACTTTAATACGATGGCTACACGATGGCACTGCGATGGCTTCACGTAGTCGTGTTGCCTTCCGAAGACATTCGGGCAGCTTCTTGTTTCCTTCATATTGTCTTCGTGAGGCGATAAATGCCCGATAGCACCGATGATCACACAAAGTAATTACGAAGATGACACGATTTGACAAGATACCCTCACGATGGCCTTACGAAGAGCAAATCAGACACACGAATACAACACGAAAATGAACCTTCGCAAGGTCCTCGGGCAATTTTTTGGCACGCCAAAGATTTTGCCATCGCTCACGAAGTTGCTGCCGGAGCCTGAAAAATCCACCGGCGGTCATACGATCACTTCAGATGCCCCCACGAATGGCCCGATATGGCCCGATATGTTTGCGGTCAGAGCCGAATTTGAAATGTTCCTTCATCGTGTGTCCATCTTATGTCAACTTCGGGACAGTGTGACGCGGGCATTAGGGATTCAATATTACACCATATCACAGACACTGATAACACGTAAACCCATGCATCTCAGATTTGTCAAACTGGAAACATTGTTAAACAATGCCTTTAACAGTAGAAAGGTTTAGTCTGACCATTTTCCAATGATTCTACTCCTCTCTATGCTTGTACAACTACCTTCATAGATATGTAAATTCCGTTTGCATACTTTATGCAAATTTAGTATGCATCTTTAAATATAATAAAAACTAAAATGAAGACTTTTAGTTCTTATAAAGGACAACATTTCTCCAATATTGTATCGTTTCAAGATTCCAGACATGTTTACAGACAAAATATTGAGTCTCCTTAAAAATGCATGGAGTTTGCAATTTTGCATAATTAATTCACGCTTTATTTTTTCCCTCAAATACATATAAGGGAAACAAAAATTATACCACCTCGGTCCTTTAACAGGGGCAAAGGAAGGGACTTGGAAATTGTCTCAGTAATCGTACATTAAACGGCCGAGATGACGGGTGGGAGGGCCCACTTGAAGTATATATAATCATTTCGATAGTCAAACGACATTGGGAGATTTCACTGTATAAATTAGTTCACCGCGATGAAGAAGCAATTAAGAAAAGTTTAACGTTCCAGGAAGTGGAAGCAAAAAATAATTTGTCTGTGAGTGTCATAAATGATGTAGATGTATTTGAAAAAGCAAGTGATGAACCATCTGATCTACTGATACTAGGGGACTTTAATATTGATTATAAAATGGACGAATCACTCCATGAAAACCAAATTAATCTCATAGAAAATCTTTTCCTTCTAACGCAAATGATAAGTAAACCAACAAGAGTAACTACTTCATCATCAACTTGTATAGACCATTTGTTAAGTTCAATTCCCCAGAAGCACATTTTATGTGATGTTGCAAAAATTTCCATGAGTGACCATTATATGATTTATACTTGTATTAACACTATCATGGAAAGGAAGCGACATAAAACTCGTCGCTTTCGTGATTATAAATCATTTGATGAAAATCGATTCATTGCTTCTATAAAATCAGCTGAAATATTTCAATTAACTAACGATGTTCCAATCGAAGTAACATGGACAACTTGGAAAGAAACATTTTTGAAAATAAGTAACGAACATGCACCTATCAAGTCAACTAGGGTAAAAGACAGATTTTGTCCTTGGATGACTCCAGAAATTGTAAAACTTATGTACACCAGAGATTTTCTTAAAAGAAAGTCCGTGTCTTCTCCTGAACAAGAAATTCGAAATGATTTTGATAAAAAGTATAAAAAACTAAAAAACCATATTATCTGTGTCATACGAAAACAAAAACAGGAATATTTTCGGGATGTACATAATAAACATAAGAATAATTCGAAGAAATTATGGACAGAATTGAATAAGATTTCTAGAGTGACAAAGTCTAAGGACCAGAGCTGTGATATTGAATGTAATGAAATGAACGATTTTTTATTAATACAGGTAACAATATCTCTAGATCATTTGTTAAAGAAAAACCGAAATGGAATCATCCACATTGTATTTATGAATTTTATTTTCAACCAATTGTTAGTTCCAAGATTCTAAAACATTTAACTAACTTGGCTTCAAATAGCAATTTAGATGTCTTAGACTTTGACACTAAATTACTCAAATTAGCTGCACCATATATTGCTCAATCCCTATGTGTCATCTTTAATGCAAGTCAGAATACGGGAATAGTACCTGATGATTGGAAGATTGCACGTACCACACCGATTTTCAAAGGAAAAGGCTCAAAAAATGAAAAAACAAATTATCGACCAATTTCGGTTGCTAGTCATATTCCCAAAATTATAGAAAAGGAAGTACAATTACAGTTACTCTCCTACCTTCAAAAACATGATATGATTAATGTCGATCAATACGCCTTTCTTCCAAACCATTCAACTGTAACATGCTTACATCGTGTCATAGACGACTTCTACGAAGCCTTAAATACGAAAGAAATGGTTGGTGCATGCTTTCTAGACATCTCTAAATGTTTCGATTGTGTTGATCACGAGCTTCTTCTATTCAAACTTGAAAAATATGGAATAACTGAAAACAGGCTCATATGGTTCAAAAACTACTTAAGTAATAGGAAGCAAGTGGTATACTCCAAAGGAAAATTATCTGATACAAGAGAGCTTTCTATCGGAGTACCACAGGGCAGTGTCCTGGCCCCCATTTTGTTTCTTATATTCATAAATGATATATCTGAATGTATAACTGAAGGCGTCTGCAACATATTTGCTGATGATGTTGTAGTCACTGTTGCAGATAGTAAGCTAGATGATGTTACAAAGAAATTACAAAAAGATATAAATGCTCTTAATAATTGGTATAAACAAAATCGATTACGCATTAACACAAGTAAAACCAAAACAATGTTAATAAAATTAAGATCCTCTGAAGTATTAAATATATACATAAAAGATGAACTGATCGAACAGGTAAAATCTATAAGATATTTAGGTATAGTGATTGATGAAAATTTGAAGTGGAATGTATATTTAAGAGACTTATGTAAATCTATTGCCTATAAAATCTATTCTCTAGGAAAACTGAGTAAATTCGTAATCCCAGAACTATTGAACACCCTTTATAAGTGTGTAATCCAACCCTGTATAGACTATGCAATATCTGTATGGGGGAATTGCCCAGCCAGCTACAAGCTGCCCCTTCAGAGATTACAGAAAAGAGCTGCTAGATATGTAACTGGTATTTTTGACTATGAAGTTGCAAGCGGCAACACATTGATACAAAAACTGTCCTGGCAAACTATTGATCAGCGCCGTGATTATTTCCTGGCTATGCTTATGTATAAATGTATAAGGGGCATTGCTCCACCTCGTTTATCAAATGAAATAGAAATGTATTTCGACCGCCATGGCCTAAACACAAGAAATGCAAACTCCCTTAATGTAGTATTGCCAAAACCCAACGTAACCTTATTCAAACAATCTTTTAAGTATGCTGGAGCGGTTAATTGGAATAAGCTTCCCAATGATATCCAAAATGCCAATTCAGTAGAGAGTTTTAAATATCAATATAAAAAATGTTCCTTTAATGGATAAAAATTTGTTCACTGCCGTTTCTCCTTACTACTACAACATCATATGCAATAACTATTATGATTACTAACCCAATTACCTAGAAATTTCAAATACCTACATTGCGTCCTAAATTTGATATTTATCTTTTATAATTATGCAATATAAACCATATTCACAATTCATTGGGCTTAATCTCGACATAAAATGTTTATTAACTTCATTGTTATATATAATTCTAATATAAAATGTCATAATGTAAATGTCATATTGCATTATTGCGTCGTAAATTTGATATTTATCTTTTATAATTATAATTTTATATTTGTGTTTTCCCTTTTTACAATTTGTATAAAACTGCTATTTTGTTTGTAACTACTCTTATTGTCAGTTTGAACTTGTATTTTCCATCCTTATGCAGGACCATTATGTAAAACAGCCTGCGAGCTGATGAATGTTATCCTGTTAAAAGATGTTTTAATAAATAAATAAATAAATAAATAAATAAATGATAAAACGAAAACGTATTAAAAGTAGTAACATTTATAGTGAATATTTTTTTTTCTTCATTTCGTGGTCCATGGGGCAATAGGTGACGGCTATTCCAATAGTGAATTACTAAGACTAAATACATCGATTTAAAACCTACAAAATGAAGACAAAAAGTTTTGTGTCCATTTTTTCACACGTGTGTAAATAACGTCTTGCTTTTGCAAGAGAATGAGGACGAGGACTTTATCACTATGTAATGTTATATATAATTAATTATACGTCAGCAATTGTTTCGCCAACATAATGAAGTACCATTGTACTAGATTGAGACTCTGGAATTTCAGTGTTTGGATCCCTCCTCCCATCAGCCTGACATGCCGATACGGGAGGTCTAGTGAGATTACCGAATCATATGCCCAGGAAAAACCCTCTTCTTTCTTTTCCCTTTCTGAACCCTCCTCCCAGGATAGTGAACATTTTGGCATTGTTCTGTCTTTAGTTTTTAGGTACAACCTAAACACCAAAACAGGTTCACTAATAACTGTGTCCTACCTATGTTGTTTGTATTGTTGCATTGTTTCCTTTACCTATATCCGACTGAGCATCATCCTCCTTGGATGTCTCTTTTCAACTATGGTGACCGCATCCTCCAGGTTGATGATCGTTTCGAAATAAATGTCATAAGTGCATGGGCGGTGTATCATCTTCCAAAGTTGGGGGGGGGGAGGGGAGGGGCAACACCAAAACACGACACTTTCTGGAAAAAGGGGCACCTAAAAAGGGAAACCTCCAAGTACAAATATAACATTACTAGACATTGGTATATGGTATATACCTCTATATTGTCATGATTGTGATTACATTATCAGGGATGTTTTAATTTTGTTCTCTTTACCTGGTCCAAACTATTGCTTGAAGGGAAATCCAACCCAAATAGACAACAACTCTAAAAGAAAGCAGAAGAATCAGGGAAGCAAACTGATGAAAGTTTCAATTAAATCTGACTAAAATAAGAAAGCTATGAATTTTTGAAAGTTGTAATCACTAAACGTATGGGCACTTCTAATTGACTAAAGCAGTAATGTCAATGTGATGTAGTGCCGGACTACTTTCCTATCTGTTCCAACATACAAATTGACTAAAATTTCAATTTCCCAAAATATTAATGGCTCAGGAGGGTCTATTATTTTTAGAGGACCTATAATAATATGCTATCTATAACATGTTTGGAGTAGTGCCCCAAGGAACTTACGAGAAAAACAGAAATTAATGATATTTTTGTACACGGCAAATGGGAGATTTCAGTATCCGCGTCCTACGTCACAATCCACTGACCAAACTACCAATTTAAGGTTCGCATAGACTTAGTGATCTTATATTTCAAACATTTATAACTTCCTTACTATTGGTCCGATTCATTTCAAACTTTTGCCATTCTGTTTCGGTTATTTTTCTACTTTCATACAAATCAACTTATTAAAAGGGTTGTATTGCCCTTAAAGCCTATCTGCACTAGTTTGGCAGGAGGGACTAGACCTCCCTTTGTGGTCACCGACAGGTGGGTATCTCATCAAATCGACTCTCAGTTATCATAAGAAAAAGGGGATCATGCGGGACCAACGGGTACCGCTTAGGCCTTGTTTGCTATATAGAGGGCGTAAGTAGCTACATGTAGTGCAGTCCGCTTTAAGCATCAAACCATAATTTGCAGTTGGGTGTGATGGTATGAATAATCATTTGCGACCGTACTATTTAATCAAAATGTCAGAATAACGTATTGCTTTTGTAAATGAACGAGGAAGGCAACTGTATCATGGTGTAATGTTTATAAATATGTTTAAAGAGAGAGTTCTGGGAAGAGGTGAAAAATAATTTGTGAGCGTTAGCATAGTATGCAAGTGTGGAAGAACATCAGAGAAAAAAATGTTTCCTGAAAAGCATGGCTCTTCAAATGCCTTCATATTCTAAATATGGCATGTAACATCATCAAAATCGGGACAGATTTTTATGCCACATGTTCGTGTAGTCCCATATACATCTCTCTGTGAACAGTGCTTGTAACTTTACGAAGACTGGGCCAAATTTCTTCTTATTTTGATGATTCCAGAACCTTGCAGTACACACCAATACTTATATGCTAGATGATCAACCTTTTCTGATCGATTCCACACCGTTTCTTTCACAGTGCAATCGCATGATCAGAACTCAACTTTATGTAGTGTAATGCAAGCAATTGTATTTCCAACATAGTTTTTCTATTATTACAGATAAATATTTGACATCCAGTATGTGGATCATCCTCCCACTCCCTCACTCAGCTCGACGTGTAAATACAGGAGGGTCAGTGGGATTACCGAATCGTATGCCCGGGGAAAAAATTCCCCTCCTTTCTGACAATCATGAGACCGACTTTATATCATGTTGTCAATAACATACTGAGGGTGTTCAGATCTCCCCCCCCCCCCCCCCGCCGAGTAAACGCACACGTTTTTCTTCCAGTCTAGTGTGGTTAAGGACTAGTTTGCGACCTTTCTGCCTTCTAGTTTTAATCTCTTTTGTTCTATAAGACTTTAGATCATAAGCCAAGTCCTGCATTCATATTTACCCACTTGTCTCTTAGTCAACAGGTCAATATACGTTTCAAAAGGAATCACCAGGAATTATTGAAATTAGTGCTAATTTCAGGTGTCAAGACCTGTACCTCATTGCAAAATAAATGTGATTATGTTCAGATTTTAACATTGGGGCAATGATTTTAACATTGATTTATGAAACGGATTGTTGAATATTGAATATAGTTTTAATGGGTTGTTAGTTATTATTCATTCTACGCAATGTTGCTATCATAACAGATCGAGAATCTTAGCATCTTCTCTCTGGATCTCAGTGAACGTCCATCTGCATCGCGTGATCTCGTTCAGTTCATCTGTAAGATGCCATGTTTGAAGAGCCTGACAATCCAGGGGGGAAACGAGGTCTTTCTTCACGATGACTTCTACTCATCATCTTCCTCGATGGCATCATCTGCAAAGGTATTGATTTGATCATATATTTTAGGACTCTAAGCAAAAGCCTACATGTGTTGTCATACTTGAAGTTTACTCTTTCTATATAGTCAAACGCAAGTGGATGAGTTTACTCTACCAATTGGTACACCGTTAAGAGGAAGCCGAGAACATTTAACGTTTCAGGAAGTGGAAGCGAAAAGTGAACTTTCTGTCATAATACAGACGCAGAATGAAGGTTGTAACTTGTAAGATTGATAGTGAATATTATATACCTCACTTTAGAATTCAAGCCATATGATTGGTCGAAATTGGAGTCGTGATTTTAGCCATGCCCCGCCTACCAGTCAATAGTCTTTTAAAAAGTGCCCTCGTACCCGCCTACCAGTCAGTAGTCTTTTGAAAAGTGCTCTCATACCCGCCTACCCCATTGGTTCACGTGTTAAAATTGTCTTTGTGCGAGCGCGGACACCATATAGTGCTTTTTGTCTGCGATCGCTAAATGATTGAAACTTTCAGTCGTTTTTCCAGCGAATATTTTTAAACAGACAGTGTCTCAGATTTTCCGTGATGTTTTAACCAATCTTTACTCAATAACAGGATAAGGTAAGGTAGATTTTTTATTCAATTCGGCATATAAAAGACATATCGAATGCTTTAATGTTCGAGGACTGGCTGTTTCTATACTGGCTCGCGGGAAAGTTGAATCCGCTGCCATCACCCCTCGGCGCGCCGCCCACCCAGGGCGGATTAGCAGCGGATTCAACTCCCCCTTGAGCGTATAAAAACAGCCAGTCCTCTCGTAGCAGTTGATATCTCTATAATATGAACCATATATTTTTTCATTCCATGGGGGCAATACGGAGGGTAAGGGAAGTGTTGAAGGAGTGACGGCTATTGCTGATGAGACTAAATATTCAATCTAAAGGGGAAGTTGGTTTTTAATGAAAGCAGCAAAATGGGAGAAATGAATTTGTGACAGTTTAAGCAATATCCGATTAAAAAAAGAAAGTTATGAATCTTTGAAAAATTGAAAACACTGTTACGTATTTTGCGAGCTCATTTCCAATTTGCTCTGTAAAGAAAATGTAATTATGTTTCATTTTCTTATCTATCGATATCGGAATAGATTTGTTTCATAAAGAGGTTGCATTAAAACATAGTTGCACTAATTATATTTAGGGTGAATGTATGATTGAAATATTTTTCAAGGGAAAATATAATTTCTTGTAGTTATTTAGTATACAAGGTAAATTTTCAAAATGCCTTTTCTGCTTCTATTAAAGCTACTTGATATCAGGGTGGACTTCCCTTTTCAAACCTACCAAATGATGAATCCCATCTCTTAGTCCCTGTTTGTGCTATTTATGTATCTCTTTGGAATCTGCAAGGTATTCCATGTTTATTTCTTCTTCTTTGGTGTAGTCTGCTTCCTTCAATCTTGAAGATTATTGCAGAACTTTGGTGTAGTGTGTGTCACAAGGATAGGGTGCATGTGCCAATAAATAACAAGGTGCAAGTAAAAGCAGCATTGGATCTAGCTGGTGCCGCCTCTCGTCAATTGGAGACGAAAGGCTTCGACAGATGTGGCTGTCACGACATTGGCTGGGAGGGTGTTCCATGTCCTCACAGTTCTGGGGAAGAAGGAGTTCTGGTGATGCTGGGTCCTTGATTGAGGTCGGAGATGTCCTTGTGAGTGAACAGCTCTTGTTGGTCTGATGGATTTGGTGATGTGTGCCTCTGAGTTGAATGGGACTAGCTGGTTGTGAATCTTGTAGAACATCACAAGGCGAAGGTGTTCTCGTCGCTGTTGGAGTGATGTCCATCCAAGCTCCTGCAACATTGAAGATACGCTGGATGTGTTGCGGTGTCGATTCAGTGTGTATCGGGCTGCCCTTCGCTGGATCATTTCTAGCTTGTTGTTGTATTTGGCCGTTGATGGATCCCATACGGAAGAGGCATATTCCACCAGGGGTCTGACTAGTGTTCTGTATGCTGTCGCCTTCAACTTGGAAGAGATCACCTGCAGGTTTCTTCGTAGAAAGGCCAGGGTGTTGTTAGCCTTTTGGCAGACACTGTCGATGTGTTTGTTCCATCTCAAGTCTGATGTTATAGTGACACTAAGGTATTTTGTGGCTTCTACAGGAGTAAGGATGGAGTTGTTAAGTTTGTTCTGGTGTTCAGTTCCATCATCCACTTCTTGTTCCAGTCATTGAGTATGTTGAGATCTTGTTGCGGTTGGTCATCATCATCATCATCTGACTGTACAGTGAGGTAGATGATGGCATCGTCAGCAAACAGACGAACTCTTGAATTGAGTTGGTCAGCTAGGCAAGTCATTTTTGAAGTACAGGAAGAGGCATGGGCCGAGGACATAGCCCTGAGGCACCCCGGATTCCACGTTGACTTGAGATAATTTACATCCATCAAGGAGCACCTGCTGCTTTCTGTTCTGCTTAAAGCTGGCGATCCAATGGTTGTTATGTCCTCTCACTCTATAGTAGTCTAATTTCTGGATGAGACTCTGGTGGCCAACCTTGTCGAATGCCTTGCTAAAGTCCAGCACTAGGATGTCCGTCTGTTTGCCATCTTGCAGGTTATTCATCAGGTCGCTCACCAGTCCTAACAGCTGTAGCTCACATGACCTGTGTTACCTAAAACCATGCTGCAGTGGGTACAGGATATCTTGGGGGTTTCCATGTGTCATGATATTGCTCGCTAAGACGTGCTCGATCAGTTTACATGAGATACAAGTTAGTGAGATGGGTCTGTAGTTGCTTGGTTCTGCTTTGTCTCCCTTCTTATAAACTGGTACTACGTTGGCATTTTCCCAATCTTTTGGTATCTCTCCAGTGCTGTAAGACTTCCTGAAGATGTCACATAAGGAAGGTGCTATGACAGCTGAAAATTCCTTGAGTACTCGTGGGGTAATCCCATCAGGACCAGGGGCTTTCCTTGGTTTGAGATTGTCTAGCAATTTCTTGATACCTGCCGGTGTGATGATGATATCTGGCATGGTTTCATAAGGCGAGTTGGGAGGTAGCAGATAAGGTGGGGCTGGAGTCTCTTTCGTGAACACCGATTGGAATTGGTGGTTGAAGGCATTAGCTTTCTCAGTGGGGTCAGTTAACTTCCGTCCATCTGAGTTGAGATGTGAGATTCCTCCATTGTCACTCCGGTTATGTTTAATGAAGCTCCAGAATCTTTTCATGGCCCCATAATGGTTGTCATCCTCGTCTCCTTCAAAGATGGACTCAAGGTTTTTCCAGTATTCTTTCCTCATCTCTGACTGAATGTTCCTCTTCAGACATTTGTTGTGCTCTTCAAGGTCATAAGGAATAAGTCCTGTGGTCTTCAAGACTTGTTTACATCTCTTGATAACCCTGCTCCTTTTCTTGATGAGCTACCTGATTCTTGCAGTCACCCATGGTAAGTTTGCTGTGGGCTTTAACAGTGTCTGGGGAATGTGTGCCTCAATACCATGCTTGATTCCAGTCTGAAATATGTCCCACAGTTCACTTGTGGAGGCCTCATCATACTTCGATGCTATCTCATCCGCAACTCTTGACATGCTGACCTAGAATGCGTCCCAGTCTGCTTTGCTGTAGACAAGAATTTTTCTTGGTATCTGTCTTCTACTGGATGGTTTCATGTCCAGGATTAGAAGTGGACAGTCATGATCTGAAATGCCAGGAACCACGGACACACTGTATGCAAGAGTAGGATTGTTGGTGAGGTACAAGTCGAGAATGTTCTGTCGTCTTGTAGGTTCCTCTACTAGTTGGACTAGACCAATGTCATCCAACATCTCTCCAAACTTGTGATGTAAGGCAGGGTGTCCACATTCTGTCACCCTTCGGTTAATTCTGAAGTCTCCCCCGATTACAATGAGATGATTCATGTTCAGTCTTGAAAGTGATTGTTGGAGCTCAAGTAAGCTTGATTCATCTCCTTCATGTGCCTTGTAGTAAGATGCGACCTACAGGGTTTTGGTTCCTGTCATCTAAATCTTGCACCACAGGATCTCGCAGTTTGTCTCCAACTCTTCTACCCTGCTAGCAATCAAGTCTTTCTTTGTTGCAATAAACACACCTCCATGGGCATCACTCGGCCTATCTCTGCGATGGATGTCATACAAATCCGTAGGAAAGATTTCGTTGTCTAGTATGTCCTTTGATAGCCAGGACTCTGTACCTAAGATGATGTCAGGATCATGTTTCTTTACTAAGACTTTTGAATGACAGTTTCTTAACCCTCAGACTTTGACAGTTGACATTCAATATCTGTAGCTGGCGTCCCTTTGGCTGCGCCGACTTTCGAAGCGGCGCCTTTCGTTGGCTATTTGGAGACGATACGTGGAGTGGCAAGTCAAGGCTTTCATCAGAGGATGAGATGTAAGACGAGTGATTCAGGGAGCTATAGGTGTTTGCTTCACTGAGATCACTAAGGGTGTCACCCAGCCCTGACAGGTTTGATCTGCCAATGTTCTGAATGCCACACTGGTTACATATCCAAATCACTGAGCTGTTTCCCAGGGTGTTGTATTCAGTAGAGTCAAGACCTATACACTCTGAATGGAACCATAATTCACAAGGGACTTCACCAACGGTGTCGATTTGTATCCGTGGTTGGGGGGGGGGATGATAGGTCCAAAAATATTTTCGGCAATGGATCAAAGCAACCAGAGGTAGAAGCGTGTGGCAGGTTGCACCCCCTCCCTTCCAAGTTATTAACTTTTCAAGTCACCCTCAATAAAGATAACATTTCAGAGAATAAGGGACCCATGTGGGTCCCACGTGGGCTTGCTACCTGAGTTAGAATCCTCTCAAGCGCGAAGCAAGGATTTTATTTTTAGGGGGGCGGTAGTGAGCACGCGAAGCGTGTGAAGCGCGCTCCCTAGGGGGATGGGTGCAGGGAGGGGGAGTTTCCCCAGAAAAAAGACGATTCGTTGTACCGTTCTCGACTCTTAATCCTTGTCTAAATTCAGTTTCTTTTGACGTTTCATTTAATTATTAAAGAAAGAAGACGATTCGTTGTGCCGTTCTCGACTCTTAATCCTTTTTCTTCCAACTTCCTCTTCCTGTCTTCTTTCTCTATCTCTCTCTCTCTCTTTTTCTCTTTTTTGGCCGGCGTTTTTTTTTTTGGGGGGGGGGGGCGACCGCCCAACCGCCCCCTGGCTACGCGCCTGTATCCTCTATGTCTCTAATTTTCTCTTTTCCCCACTCTCTACTTCTTTTTTGCACTTTTGCGCTTCGCACTTAACATTTAGCTCGTTGCTTTTTAACCCTGCGGTTTTTGCATTTGGCGCACTGCATTTCTATGATGCTGTTGATTGAATAAATTGAGTAAATTGATCAATTCCTGATGAAGCCGTATGAGCGAGAATTCAATTTATTCTTGTCTCATATACGGTTGTCTCATTTACGTATGTATTATGAAAATGAGATAGCAAAATGTGTATATTTATGGTCATCTTGCGAGTAATGACCATCAACCACTCTCATCGGGCTCTCATCATTTTGTGTTTGATGGTAAATTATTGGGGGGGGGGATGATTGTACAGGCCATCCCCCCACCTTAAATATTGGGGGGATATACCCCCCCCCCCCCACCCCCCCCCCCCCCGGGATCGACACCCATGGACTTTACACTGGACTCCTTTGGTCTTCCAAGTCACTGCCTTGTGGCATAAGCCACATGGATACTTTGGCTCTTTCGGCATGATGTAAATGCTCCGATCAAATGATCGTTACAACAACAAAAACATGTCTTTGAGTATGAGTATGTCATCACACAAGCATCAATTCAACTAAGCTTTCACTATTAAGAAAGAAAACTCTAAGATTCAACTCATAAAATACTATATAAAAACCTGATCTAATGATTATGGAGTTGACAGTAATACGATGACTGGTAATTCCTCAGTGCATCCTCCAAGCAGAAGTGAGTTAATTCACAAGTTGCTGTTCATCCATTGCTGAGTTGCAGTATGTGGGACTACACCTCACAGAAGAGATCTTGCTTGAAAATGTCCAATCTTTATCCTTTCTTCGGAGCTACTTGTCTTGCTGAAATCTCTCCAAATTTGCAATATTGTGACAGGAGGTGCTTTCCTTTCCTTGTTTCTTTGACAAATTCCTAAATTACTACACAGATGCGAGAGATAATCTTGGATTTTGAGAGCAGAATTTCGCGGTACCCCCTACCCCTATGACAACACACACACACACGTATTTGTTTTCACACTTTTATGTTATGTAAAATTAGATTTTAAAAGTACTATTTCAATCAAATGTCAGAATAACGTATTGCTTTTGTAAATGAATTAGGATGCCAACCTTATCATGATGAAATGTTTTAAAATTATTTAAAAGTAGTGTAATATTAAAGTATTAATGACTGCTTTAATATTCGAGAAATAGTTGTTTTTATACGCTCAAGGGAAGGCCCTCGGCACGCCTCGGGCAATAGCACAATTTTAACCTTCCATTGAGCGTATAAAAACAACTATTTCTCGAATATTAAAGCAGTCATTAATACTTTTATATGCCAAAAAAAAAAGAGTCAACTTATGAGTTATGACACCAACTTGGCCTTTCTCTAGTTTATCTGCACGGTTGTTTTTTATGAGTGTATCTTTGAGAGTAGACTAGATCTAGATTCTAGTCTAAGCAAGATATTTTTACAATTGTGGGGGTGAGCCGGCCCTGTGGGGAATATGGAGAAAAACCTGCGCTTTTATATGACACCTCACTTATTGAGTATCACCTTCAGGATCGCGAGCAATATTAGTTTGAATCTCTGGTAATTAAAACATCGACCAATTTAGCATGAGTGCGCAATGGCCAATGCATAGGGATGTGTGCAATCTCTACGGGAAGGATTTTAGCACTAGGCTTACTACTAGAATCTAGGCCTACTAGATCTATTTTGGAAAAAAAATTATGGAGAATTTCACGTACCCTTTTTGGTGTTCTTGCCTGTCAGCAAGTCTTGCATTTGATCATCATCAAGAAGTTGAAATCTTGGGAGGGTTTCTTCAGCCATTTTTGCCTTGTTTGGAATTCAGTTCGATCGAGATTGCCGTATTAAAAATACCGACCAATTCTTCGCACACGTACGGTATCCTCGATCGCTCAAACCAGTTTTTAACATGTGAACCTATGGGTATTTCACCAAGACTGAACTATTTTCCCGGTAACTGGAATTTTACCGGGAATTTTACAGGAATAGTTAAAACCATGGCTGCAATTTCGACCAATCAGATGTAGACTGTGGGGCAAGGGCCAGTTAACCATCTAAAAAAAAAGTTTCGTAGTCCCATCTTTGGCAGAGAAAACTAACTATACCAAATGATTGTGATGAAGTTGCTGATGAGAAAACACCTTTGTTCTCCAAATTTCGTACACCCGTTGATGAGATAATCCGCTAATTAGTTTTATTGGATTTTAACAAGATTTCCTTGAAAAAGACTAGCGCCAACTATGGTAAATAAGCCATTTTGCCGATTCAAAGTTGATATTTCTTGATTATTTTTTGCAAAATGTATATTTCAGACCTCTATGAGACTGTTCAGGTGTGATTTTTCTGCGCAATTAATTTAATCCGCTAATTAGTTTTATTAGATCTTAACAAGATTTCCTTGAAAAAGACTAGCGCCAACTATGGTAAAACAGCCTTTTTGCTGATCCAAAAGGCATTCAAATTTGCTATTTCTTGATTATTTTTTGCAAAACATTTATTTCAGACCTCTATGAGACTGTTTAGGTGTGATTTTTCTGCGCAATTAATTTATATTTATGCTGTTGGTGAAATTGAAAACACTAATTGCAATTTTCCATGTTTTTTTTTTATTTCAGCACGTCAAGACGAGTTTTGTTAAGCCCAAGTTATGTAATTTCTGGCATCTTGTTTAAGTTACCATCTGTTTGAATATTCATGTCACTCATTAAACTCTTCCTTTTTTCTCTATTTCTCTATCTCTCTCTTATCTGTCTGGCTATCTCTCTCTTTCTATCATCACACACGTTTTTTCTTCTCTTCATGTCTCCTCTTAAAAATCTTTTTCTTCCCCTGTTCTTTTCTCCTTACTCTTCCTCTCTCCTTCATCATATTTTACCTTATTTTATTCAACATGTCTTATTGAGTTTCATCAACTGTGCAAACTCCTTCCAATCAAATCAACAATATTGTTGCTTTTAGTTTCTTTTCCACTTCCCCGAAAAATATATTGCTGTTCAAAACTGTGTTAATACTAATACTAGGTAGTACTAGACAGCAACACTGCTCATGGTCTGCATAGCATCAGTTTAGAACAATACAAATTTCAAAGAGAAACCTAACAACAAATTCATACCAAAACTGCCAAATAAATTATATTCTTCTCGTTTAATTTGATTTCATTCATTATGTAAAATGTATTACCGCATTACCATTTTGTCAATGACATTTATCTACAAGTAGCTTATTACCGGGTACTTTTTCTAATACCGGTACTTGCCACTGCCAGTGAAATCAGAACTATGGTACATGTATGTTGTAATTTACAAATGCAATTTAAATTGAACTGCAAAGATTGTTAACAGTTTTTACATAAATATTGATGGAATTGAAATAAATTATGAAACATTGATAAGATGTGTCTAGTCATTTGTTGGTGTTTTTTTTTTTTTTTGGGGGGGGGGTTCAGAGAAAATGTTCTTAAATATGTTGATAGAAAAATGGCCAAAAAGCTGTTACTATTGAGGAATTCATAAATTTTAAATATTTGGATTAGAACAAGTGTCCAAAGAGTGTGATGGAAAGTTTGAAACGACCCATACATTTCAACGTAATAAAGTTTTATATTTGACTATAAATCTTGGCAATGCTTCAACATGGCAAAATACATGTATGCATAATAAATAATAAATATCCATATTATTATTATTATTATGAAACAAATGAGCAGGCAATGCAAGTACAATAGTACATTACTGTAAGTGATTACTGGTAATATTACTGTTAGGGAAATAATTAATTTTGCTTTCCTTGATACAATTCTTATCAATTAATCAATATAATTATCAGGTCTGGAAAAAATAGGGAACTGTAGGACATCGTTTCCTTGACATTTGAAGGGAAATGTTTGCCTCTTGATGAAATAAAAATTGGAACAGTTTGTAACAATCAAACCTTGGGAGATTAATTTTGGCATCCCAGAGAAAAATTTGTATTGTATTCCTAGGAAATAAAAACATTTTTCCAGCTCTGAAATTATATTTAGTATATTCTTACATTACAGGTGCACATAATGTATATGTAAAACACCCCAGTCGACCCATACATTTGTATATATGTCTATTCATGAAAGGTTGGTTATTTTGTACAAATTTACAAAGGAACCATAGGGATATAAAAATCGTGCTCAATTTTTTTTTAATCCCCAAATTGAATAAGAAATATCAGAGAAAAAGTTTCCCAATGATCTTGCCTTTGTTCATTTTAATTTTGTCATATATATTTGTTGTTATCAATAGAACCAGTTAATGTTGAAAAATCTGCTGATCAACAGCAAAAAATATTGCATACATTTAGTGCTCAATATGAACGGCGTAAATGTTATACTGATGGTCTCAAATATGTCCAACAAATCAAAGCTGGCAGATGAGCGTCGAGATTGTAGACTCCTACACAGCTTCTTAGGTTGTGGAGGGATATCAGATGGATCTGGGGAAAAAAGAATATAAAAACAAAGCTCATATCAAAAATTGGCGATAGCTTCGCTGTCATTTCAAAAATTTCAGATAGCTTTGGCGTCTTTTGAAAATTCTTTAAATGTTTCAAAAACAAAAATTCATATTAGTCTATAGACTATAGAGTCTAAGTTATTTTAAAAATTGGCAATAGCTTCGCCGTCTTTTCTATTTAAAAAAGTCAAAAATTAAAATTGGTGATACTGATAGCTTGACAGCCGCCATGTCTATCTTCATGTTAGAAAAAGTGCCCCTTGTCTAAATAGGCTTTGTATTTTGACCCCTAGTGTGCAACTATAATGGCTTAATGCACTGATTACAAAAAATGTAAACAACACAGCACATCCCAGCAGAAAATATAAACCAGTTTAAAATAATGCTGTTCTGACCAGGCCAATAAGTTAAACTAACTAGGAAGGCATGTTTAAAGTTAAGTAAAGCCTGGCTCAATGCGTCCATTGTCCGACATTTTTTTGTTTTCTATTATTATAATTTACAGCTAAGGAGGGTCTACATGTACGTACATGATTACATCAATGACATGACAAACAAAATTGATGTCAACTCACAGAGGCATTGTGAACGATTCAAACAACTGAAAAACTTCATCATTCAAGCTCCATCATGCATGAATGAAGGGCCTAAATCTAGGCCTAGCCCATAGGCCTGGGCCTAGAGCCTAGAGGGTCTAGACTCTAGATATCTAGGCCTAGGTCTAGATCTAGATCTAGACTAGACCCTAGAGTCTAGACCCTAGATCTAGACCCTAATTAAAGTTTTTTTTTTAAATGAGGCTAGATCAAAGTCGAAGGCAGGGCCTTAATTTTTGCTGGGTTATCATGGTTATTGCAAACAAAGAGATTGAAACTCACCTTCAAATTCAGTCTTGTCAGAATCTCGAGGTATTTTACGGAGAAAAGTGCAAAATTGCGACGGATTTCCTTGCCAATGTCGCCCGTATTGAACCGTATAGTCTACAGCGACAGTACCAGTGCACTGCAAATTGTCATTGTCATTTGCACTGCACTGCACTGGTACTGTAGCTGTACGGTTCAATACGGGCGACATTGGCAAGGAAATCCGTCGCAATTTTGCTCTTTTCTCGGTCCGTATTTTTCAAAATCTCAGCAGAAGCAAAAGCTTTGGATCATTTTTTGTCTGTAAATTCTTTCAAAACGACATCATTCACAGTCGGGAAGTGAATAAAACACCTCTTTATCTCTGTGACGAAACTTCATCGGCGTCATCCCCCATTATGGTTGTTAGATGTTTCTATGTAGCGAACGAGGACAATGACGTAGGGAAAATCCCGCCTCGTGATTGGTTGAATTGGACACACCTCCGATTTCCCGGCACATTACCCACGAATATTAGGAGGCAACATAATTATTATCTTTAATTAGTTTTCACGAAAAGCCGTAAAGAAAATGAGGAGAACAAACGGTAAATATGTTTGTAATAATTTTCTTTATATTTTCATACTGGTTTGGTCGACTGCCACTGATGGGACTACGAAACAACACAATACAGTGACTTGCCCTACAGTCTAATGGCTGGATTTCTTAAGTGAGGTATATAACAACTATTATATACCTCACTTTAGAAATCTAGCCATCTGATTGGTCGAAATTGGAGTCGTGATTTTAGCCATGCCCCGCCAACCAGTCAATAGTCTTTTTAAAAGTGCCCTCGTACCCGCCTACCAGTCAGTAGTCCTTTTAAAAAGTGCCCTCAATCCCTGGTGAACGTGCCGCATAAATACATTTTGGTGAGATCCCCATTGGTTTACGTGTAAAAATGAATGTTGTGCAAGCGCGGATACCATACAGTTTTCGTGCGATTTGGTCGCTAATTTCAGGTTTTTTAATTGCTGAGATATCCCCATTGGTTTACGTGCGAGCGCGGATACAAAATACAGTGCAGTGTGTGTGCGATTCCCGAATGATTGTAACATTCATGCAATTTTCCGGAAAGATTTACAGACAGTGTCTCTGATTTTCTGCTATGTTTTAACCAGTCTTTACTCAAGAAAAGGATAAGGTAAGAATTCTTTGTAGATTTTTTGTGTGAATTCGGTATATAAAAGATATAAATACTGCTTTAATATTCGAGGAATAGTTGTTTTGACAGGCTCTCGGGGACGTTACTTCCTGTCATCACCCCTCGGCACGCCTCGGGGTGATAACAAGATGTAACGTCCCCTTGCGCCTATAAAAACAACTATACCTCTCATAGCAGTTATTATATCTATATTATTTGTCGTAACAGATTAAGACTTGACATCAAATATGTGAATCACCCCCCCCCCCCCCCCCCACCCACCGCCCACTTATTCCGACGTGCAAATTTAGTAGGGTCAGTTAGGTTATCGAATTACACGACCGGAGGTGGGGGGGGGGGGGGTTCCCTCCTTTCTGACAATCGTGGATCCGCCACTATAATGCCGTCGATAACATAATCAGGGTGTACAAATCCTTCCCCGAATAAAGCACAGGTTGTTCAAGAGTAGTGTGATTGAGGACTGGTTTGCGACCACCGTTATCCCTTACTGGTACACATTGAAAAATGTCAGGAAGTGGATGCGAAAATTGAACTTTCTGTCAAAATACAAAAACAGAATAGAAAGTATAAGATTGATAGTGAAAAATATACACCATATTTTTCATTTCATATGACATTTCAGAGTGCTACGGAATTGCTGATTGAGAGATAGCTATTTCATTTGTGAATACTGGTGAGACTTAATAGTTTAATTTAAAACCTACGTAAAATGAAAAATCGAATCTCTTCGTCCCCGTTTGTATTAATTATGTAACCCTTTGGAAACTGCAAGGTGTTCCATGTTTATTTGTTTTAACACTTTCATGTTACGTAAAATTACTATTTTTCAATCAAATGTCAGAATAACGATTTGATTTTTGTAAATGAATGAGGGAGTCAACTGTATCATGATGTAATGTTTAAGGATATTCGAGAAAAAAAAAATCAATTTTTGTAGGATTTTAAATTAAACTTTTAAAATAATATAAAATGTCAGCAATTGTTTATCCAACATAATATTACTTTAAAAAAGATTAATACTAGACATCCAGTGTGTGGATAATTCTCCCACCCCTTACTCAGTTCGACGTGCAAATGCAGGAGGGCCAGTGGGATTACCGAATCATAAGGTGGATCACTGAAGTAAAAGGAATTCAGAACCAGGAATGCCGCTTTGGAATTGCATAGATAGCGCTCGAAAAATCAAGCTGCAATTTTATTCAATCTATGAATACAAAAGAGAAATAAAGGGATCATAAATACTTGAACAATGTTTGCGCAAATAAATGATGACTTTGAATCGAAATCCAAACATCAACTATAAAGTTAATGAAAGCTAAAAGCCTACACCAAATTCACTGTATCTCCTTTAAGCTCGACATATTCTAGCATTGAATCAACACGCAAACACATCTAAAAGCTTCTGACAGTGCGGTTTCTTTGCTCTGTACTGAAACCAATATCATGTCAAAATACTAATTTGACTCCTTTTAATGTACAGTGGAACCTTGTTATAACAAACTCACTAAGACCAAGGAAACTTCCCCGCTAAATTGAAACTTTTTTATTAAAAAATTTATCTGCGCCCGAAACCCAGAAGTGAAAATCCCCTTCTTTAACTCGAGTTATCTTTATAACGAGATTGCATTGAAGTTTATGTATGTAATAAACACGAATACTAATCAAAACATCACCATAACAACTTCTCGTTAATCAAATATAAGATTAAACCCCTAATTTTTTGTTTACATCATAACTCACACTTCTTTTTATAGAGCATACATTTCAAGTTTATAAGCTTACTCTGTCTTGTTCATTCATGTATTACTAACTCAACTTTCTCACTTAAACTATCACTCTAAATGGCTAACAATAAGCCGTAGTTTAAATAATGTATTAAACCACCTGAATACATTGTAAAAACATATCTTTATGAATGTAGCGATATGTAACATCTCGTCTGTAAGTTATGCATTATCATTACTAAAAGTAATATAGACTTTCATTGTAACTTGTTCAACGTATCACTACACAGTTTTGTGCATAGCGATGTATACACCGTACTCGGTACACATCAAGTATGTAACTTCCTATTTTCTCAATAACCTGACCAAAATACATTCTTAAATCAACAGATATGAAAAGTATGATATTTCATTGTTAAACTTACTTCTATGGCGACATTTCCTGGCTGCCTTGAAACAACGTAGTGAGACTTTCGTCTCCTAAACGTCCTTCCCAAACGAAAGAAACATGGCATCTGCGAACACGTTACTCAGAAATAGAATTAACATAAATTCCATACGCTCTTTGATATGGTAGATGTGAAATAAGCTATGGTGTCTTGTAAATTAAAAGGAAAACAAATAAGATATCTCCTGGTTTGTCAACAAATCATAAGGGGAAAAATCCCCTCCTTTCTGACATTCATAGGTCCGCCACTATAAAATGTCCTCGATAACATAACCAGGTTGTTACGATTTTACCTCGAAACAAATCACAGTTTTTTTTTACAAGGGTAGTGTGGTTGAGGACTGGTTTGCGACCGTTCTGTTTTCTGTTTTATTTTATTTATTTTTTCTGTAAGAATTTAGATCATGATTGAAGTTATTTATAAACGATTACCCATTTCTCCCCTAGTATTATAACAGGTCAATATGATCCATTTTGTATTCGTCATACCCCAGTACCGATCGGATGAGTCGACACCTATTTATCACCTCTGTCAATACCTATCAGTAACACATAAACAGCATTACATCGATCTCAAAAGAATCCAGGTACTATTGAAATTAGTGCTAATTACAGGTGTCAAGACCTGTACCTCATTGCAAAATATATGTGATTGTGTTCAGATTTTAACATTGGGGCAATGATTTTAACATTGATTTAAACAGATAGTTTTAATGGGTTGTTAGTTATTATTCATTCAACGTTATGTTACTATCATAACAGATTGAGAGCCTTGTCATCTGGTCTCTGGATCTCAGAGAACGTCCGTCTGCTTCGCGTGATCTCGCTCAGTTCATCTGTAAGATGCCTCGTTTGAAGAGCCTGACAATCCAGGGGGAAATCAAGGTGTTTCTTCACGATGACTTCTACTCATCATCTTCCTCGATGGCATCATCTGCAAAGGTATTGATTTGATCATATTTTTTAGGACTCTAAGCAAATGCCTACATGTGTTGTCATACTTTCTTTCTATATAGTCAAACGCAAGTGGATGAGTTTACTCTACCAATTAGTACACCGTTAAGAGGAAGCCGAGAACATTTAACGTTTCAGGAGGTGGAAGCGAAAGGTGAACTTTCTGTCATAATACAGAAACAGAATGAAGATTGTAAGATTGATAGTGAATAAAATGAACCATATATTTTCTCATTCCATGGGGCAAGCCGGAGGGTAATAGAAGTGCTGAAGGAGTGACGGCTATTTGTAATATGAATTGCCGATGAGGCTAAATCAGTTTAAAGGGGAAGTTGGTTTTAATAAAAGCAGTAAAATTAGAGGAAAATATGTTAAAGGTTGAGCAATACCCGATTTAACAAAGGAAAGTTATGATATTTGAAGTTGTCATCAGTGTTCCACAAATTGACAACGCTGTGACATATCTTGCGAGCTCCTTTCCAATTTTCTCTGTTTAAAAATTGTAAAAAAATTTCATTTTGTTCGCTATCGATTACGGAATAGTTTTGTTTCACAGAGGGTTTGCATAAGAAACATAGTTGCACTAATTATATTAACGGTGAATGTATGATTGAAAGTTGTCTTAAAGTCATGGTTTAACAATGTTTCCAGTTGTACAAATCTGAGATGCATGGCCCTACGTGTTATCAGTGTCTGTGATATGGTGTAATATTGAATCTATAAACAAAACATAATGCATTTTAAAATTATGATGAAGTGCTTCAAAAAAGTGAAAATCCTTGAGTGACCGATTTTATCATACTTATTTTCCGCGATAGACTGTAGTGTTATAAAAAACCGTTGGGAAAACGGTTTTTGAAATTTCAAATTCAATTCATAAAAATCTTGATAATCAGACATGCGATCGGCTTGTAAAAATCATGGGATTCCTGACTGACCTAAAGGTTTATAATTATGATTAATCAATATGTTCCAGAAAATATTATTCATTTTTATCCGTCATGCCCCAGTCCCGATTGAATCAGTCAAAACCTATTAATCACATCTGTCATTACCTATCAGTAATAATAAACACCATTATATCGGTCTCTAAAATAATCCAAGCAGTATTGAAGTGAGTGCTAATTACAGGTGTCAAGACTTGTACCTCTTTACAACATATGTGATTTTGTCAAGATTTTTTTCATTTTGACAACGATATTAACATTGATTTAAACAGATTGTTGAATATTGAATATAATTTTAATGGAATGTTAGGTATAAATCATTCAACATAATGTTACTATCACAACAGATTGAGACTCTTGTCATCCCTTCTTGGAATCTCAGTGAATGTCCCTCTGCATCACGTGATCTCGCTCAGTTCATCTGTAAGATGCCTCATCTGAAGGACCTGACAGTCGGCGGTTATTATCACGATGACTTCTACTCAACATCGTCATCGATGGCATCATCCGCAAAGGTATTGATTTGATCACATTTTGTAGGACTCTGTATTGCAAATCACTACATGTTTTGTTCTACTGGGTGTGTACTCTTTCCTATACCATGTGAGTCAAAAAAAAGTTTACGCCTAGAAAACTGGTAATTAATTTAAAATTCATCTATTTACAGTAAATTATTATACATCATATGAAAGAGTGTTTTATCCCAAATCATTGGTATCATTTTTGTTTGGTATGTGTTCACGCTTGGATGAACAGGAGTCATTGTTTGCGAGAGTGCACAAATCGACTTGCGCCAAAGTGATGCCTTCAGTATGTATTATGTTGGGATTAGAGAATGAATTGAATGTATCAAATGAAATGCATTGCATATGCTATTTGTAGAAGCAAAGTCACACACACAAACACACACGAGCACAAATGTGCGTTGATAGTTGATATTCAATATTTGATATGTGCGGCATGATTAATTTTGTTAGGGGTGCTATTTGGATCGGCAAAGACCGAATTAATACCCAAATCCCAATTGTTATATTCAAACATCACATCAATAAGGCAGGACAAGCTGTTCTTGCCTCGAATATACGCCACTTTATTGAGCGACCTCAAGGGCCACCTACACCTACACAGCAAACGTCCTACGCTGAAGTTGTTGGATCTTCAACGCAGGATTTCGAGATGATTGCTCCGAGAGGGAGGCTAAAGTCTGCACCTGCTCTTCCAATGTTTCCACTGACAAAAGCTCAACAGGGGTGGCACGAGCATCTACGTCTCGTCATGGCAACGTGCTGTTAAACTCTGTCTCTGGTACTGGCATATTACATCATAATCTTCAGGATCAATCTCATGAACTGAATAAGAGTAACATTAAACAGTTCGAAGGTGGTTCAGTTCCTCCGTTTAAAAACAGGGGCTTAAAATTTGCCCATTTGAATATTCATAGCTTAGTTGCTAAGATTGACGAACTTAGATTACTTCTGAGAAATGCATCATTTGATGTTATTGGTTTAAATGAAACATTTTGCGACTCCATGATTGATGATTCTGAATTGTATATAGATGATTATATTTCATTACGTATAGACCGTACGAGACATGGTGGTGGTGTGGCTGTATATATATCCAAGAGGTTCAATTATAAAAGAAGGGATGATTTGATTTCATCTTCTTTAGAATGCCTTTGGTTTGAAATGCATTATCCAAATAAGTCTCCCATCCTGGTTGGAGAGTTTTACAGACCTCCAAATTCTCACGTTGATTTCTTTGAAGAATTAGACGGAAATTTGGACTCTGCTCTCTCGGAAGATATGAGCTGTATTATTTTAGGTGATTTCGATTGTGATTGTATGCCACACCAACTTGATCTGAATGCTGAAAAGTTAATGTTTTATACAAATATGTACGGGCTAAGTCAGCTAATTGATACTGCCACAAGAGTTACAAATACCTCTTCTACTTTTATTGATTTGATATTTGTATCAAACAAGGAACTTTACAATGAATGGGGAATATTTGAAACTAGCATAAGTGATCATTATTTGGTGTATACGGTTCGCGATTTTAGTGCAAAGATCCATAACAAATCTGAATACGCAGAATTTCGCTGGTTTAAAAATCTTGACGAGGAGAAATTTTACAGTGAATTGAGAAGTACTCCTTGGCAGGTCATAAAAGATATAGATAATGTTGATGTTGCGTGGGATATGTGGTTGACTCTATTCAATAATATAATCAACAAGCACATACCAGTATGTAAAAAGCGGATAAGAAAAAAGGCACGTCCATGGATATCTGACGAGATTGTTAAGCTCATGACGGAACGTGATAAAGTTCTCAAAGCTGCTAAAGCTAACAAAAGTGATGATCTTTGGGACACCTACAAATATCTAAAGAATAAAGTTATTCATCTCATGAGGAAAAGAAAAAGAGAATATAATGCAGACCAGATCTCGCAAAATCATAACAATAGTAAGCAAATGTGGAGATGTTTGAGAAACCTTGTGCCTAAGTCATTACCTATATCTCCCAATAGCATAAATGTTGATGGTGCTAATGTGTCAGACAATGCAAATATTGCTGAAGCTTTTAATGACTTTTTCATTTCTAATGCTTCTAAGATTACAAAGGACCTGCGAAGGAATAAGTCTCAACTGAGAGTAGACGAGGACAATAATATTGGTCCAACTCATTTGCAATTTAATTTGAATTTGATAACTGAGGATTTTGTATTGAAACAGATTGATAATCTGAGTATAGATAAAGCAACTGGTGAAGATCACATCAGCTGTAAACTTTTAAAGATGACGAAGAATGTTATCGCAGAGTCTCTTTGTGATATCATTAACAAATCCCTGTCTACAGGAGTTGTTCCACGTGAATGGAAAAAGGCTCGGGTAGTACCAATATTCAAATCTGGAGATATTTCTTCTTTGAATAATTACCACCCCATTTCAATATTACCTATCGTGAGTAAAATTATAGAAAGGGCCGTCCACCAACAACTCACTGAATTCTTGGACGTGAATCAATTATTACACCCTAATCAGTCTGGTTTTAGACCTAAACATTCAACAGCTACTGCCCTTGCAAAACTTGTAAATCAATGGTCGTTGAATATTGATAACAAAGAAATCTCTGGAGTTGCCTTCATAGATCTTCGTAAGGCTTTTGATACTGTTGACCATGAGCTACTTCTACATAAACTAGCTTGTATAGGTTGTAGTAATAGGACTATTTATTGGTTCAAATCATATTTAGGGGATCGACAACAAGTGACCCAATTCAAAGGAGCCAAGTCGCATCCATCAACCATCAAATTAGGTGTGCCACAAGGTTCCATTCTTGGTCCCCTTTTATTTTCAATATATGTTAATAGTCTACCTGAATGTACTCCTGAATGTATCATAGATATGTATGCTGACGATACGACACTTACAGTCAGTGCAAATGATGCAACGTTGTGGAAGAAAAATTAACTGTTGCGTTAAACATAGTCATGGCATGGATTAAGGAAAATCGTCTTGTTCTTAACACTGAAAAAACTTGTGTCATGTTAATAGGCTCTCCTGCTAATCTCAAGAAAATTGAATCTTTCACCATTTCATTAAACGGCAATTTGATCAAAAGAGTTCAATTCACCAAATGCTTAGGACTTTTGATAGATGAATAATTGAAATGGTCTAAACAAATCGAAAACGTAAGTAAACTTACCCAGAAAAACATTAGCATGATAAAGAGAGCAAAGAGTTTTTTGCCTCAAAAATCCTTAAAGTTACTTTATAACAGTCTTGTGTTGCCACGATTAGATTACTGCTCTGTTGTATGGTCGAACCGATTTCATTCTCATACAACTAAGCTGCAAAAAATTCAAAAGAGGGCCGCAAGAATAATATTGAACAAGACATATGACACACCGTCGGCTGATTTGTTCACAAGTCTTAAATGGATGACACTAGACAAGCGGTTTGAGTTAAGTCGCGTTATGATGATATATAAATGCGTTCATAACTTCCCAATAAACAGAACACCAAAAAGTAACCTCTTTTGGGAGTGTATTTTAAGTGATTTTAAAGTATGGTGCCTTTTGAACTAGATTTAAACGTTATCGACACGTGCCTTTATTTAAACAAAAAAGGTACTCCTGTTCACGTTTTCATCTAACCTAAAAACCACCAATTTATCACGCGACTGGAGTAACGTGATTCCACTTACCTCTGTAAATCAGGTGTTTATGACCAAATAACCACTTGACCAAGCAACGAGTTTTTTGTCCGTTAACCGATGGTGGTGATAAATACGTAATTATTTGGTCTTGTAAGCACCTTTATTGATTGGTTTCACAGGTTATCCACGGTTGATGGTAATAATCACGTTACTTACACCGGCTAATCGTCTTATTGTTCTGTCCGTTAATCTCTGGTGTATTAAATTAGTAATTCTGAGGTGTCTTACACACTTCTTTAAATGGTTTCAAAGTTACCATAAATTTCTTGGTTATGATCACGTGGCTCAAGCTGATTACTAATCTAAGCTGTGAATACGTGATATTTAGGTGTGAAAATTAGTAATTATTAGGTGTCTTAAAACACCTTTTTAAATGGTAGTCAAAGTTTCCATAAGTTCCGCGGTGATGATCTCGTGACTCAAACGGATTATTAATCTAAGCTGGGCATACGTGACTTTTAAGTGTGAAAAATAAGTAATTATTAGGTGTCTTAAAACACCTTTTTAAATGGTTTCAAAGTAACCATAACTTCCTTGGTGATGATCACGTAGTTAAAACTGATTACTAATCTAAGCTGTGAATCCGTAATATTTAGGTGTGAAAAAATAGTAATTATTAGGTGTCTTAAAACACCTATTTAAATGGTAGTCAATGTTGCCAGCAGTTCCGCGGTGATAATCTCGTGACTCAAACGGATTATTAATCTAAGCTGGGCATACGTGACTTTTAGGTGTGAAAAATTAGTCATTATTAGGTGTCTTAAAACACCTATTTAAATGGTAGTCAAAGTTGCCAGCAGTTCCGCGGTGATGATCTCGTGACTCAAACGGATTATTAATATAAGCTGGGTATTCCGTGTTTTCCAGGTGTGAAATTGAGTTATTCTTAGGTGTCTTGATGGTTTCACAGTTACCATTTAAGTTCCGTGGTGAAAATCCCGTGACTGTTGGCATATTTCTATGTTCACCAGTTGATAACTGACTGTTGGCATATTTTCATTGCACCAGTTGATAACTGGTCTGTGTGCATATTTCCAGTTGCACCAGTTGATGACTGACTGTTGGCATATTTCCAGTTGAACCAGCTGACACCAATTAATTTGCATATTGAATATGGGGTGCGTGCAGATCTATGTTTTTTAAACAATTTATCTGAATTTACAGCATATTTCTAAATTACTGATGATTTAGTTATATGAAATTCATTTCGAAAATACTACAAATATAAATTACCAGTTATTAGGACATTTCGCTACTTCGTATAAATTATATTTAGTTCAACATGAATAAGGGAAACATTAACTGAACTAAAATAATTTCAATAAAATACAAGTATATGAAAAAAATTCGATTAATTAAATTATGAAAGTCTACTTATTACCAATGCCTTTACATTGGAAATACAGACGTACCAGTATTGAAGTGTTGTTGCCGTTCAACTGGTTGGAATATTTACCAAATGGTTCTAATGGCTCAGCTAGACCAGTTGAATTCTAACTGGCCTGGATCAACTGGATCATTTAGCCCATTTCAATTTCCAGTGTTACCAGTTGGCATTAACTGGTTCATCAACTGGACCAGTTGCAACTAGCTTTCTCTTTTGGGATGTTTGCACCCCCCTCCCCCCCCCCCCCCACCCCCTCTTATCCCAAACTGCTTCCGGCGCGCCTGGACGTAATTATGGAAGATCCAAGACACGATGGTCAAAAACGGGATGAGAACGTCATTATTTTGGTTCATTTATTGTGTAACATTTGCGTAATAATTGGGTTGAACGCGGGTTACAGTAACATATTTCCTCTTCGACGTAAATTTCAGGTGAATGAAGAACATGATTCATCTCAAGTCAGCCTCGTAATATTCACGTGAATTTCACGCAGATATTTTGACGAAAACTATTACTAACGCTTCACGTGTTTCTGTGACGCGATAATTTCGTTTCTGAAGATGTAATTTCATAACCAAAAAAACACGGGAGTATTAGGTTTACAAACCATGGTCTCCAAGGTAGGGATAATCACGTTATTATAATGGTGATATTGCAGTGACAATTGCGTGATTTAGTGTACGTGTGTTTTAAGTGACCTAGTGCAATAAACGTATTAACACATTTACGTAAATGTCCGGTGTTTGAAGAACGTAACTCTCCTCAAGTCGATACCTTGATATTGACGTGATTTTCACGTGATTTTGTTTATTGGGTTAGCACCTTCTTTCCTTCAGGTAGGCTTAATCAATCCTAATGATGTACATGAGCATCATACAAGGCAAATAGACAGTGGATGTTTACGTGTGCCTAGATTTCACACTGATTGTTATTAGTGTAGCCCAATTGTTTCTTCCATATTTGAATGGAATAAGCTAGATAATTCATTGAGAACGGCTTCCTCTGTCAATTCATTTAAGAGATTGTTTAAACAAAGTTGTAATTTGTGAATGGCTCAGCCGTACATACACTACGTGCATGTTCTGTAATATTTACATGACTTATTCACATAATTGCGACTTAATTAATATTTTCCTATTGACATTACTGTTTACTAGGTTAATGATATATGTTTATTTTGCAAACGAGTATTATTTTTGTAACTGTTCTGTATAAATGTAATAAACGATGTAAATATGTTCATTCAGGGCCCCATGGAAGACCACTACTTGTTGGTGAATGGGCTACCCTGTCAAAAGATTAGAAATAAATAAATAAATAAAATAAATAAATAAGCAACTTTGGCGCATGTCGATTTTTGCACTCTGGCAAACAAAGCCTCCTGTTCATCCAAGCGTGAACACATACCTCACAAAATTATACTAAATGATTCGGGATAAAACACTCTTTCATAAGATGTATAATAGTTTAACGTTCATAACGATTTTTGAAAAAATTAGCAATTTCCTAGGTGTTAACTTTTTTTTGACTCACACTGTATTGTCAAACGCAAGGGCACAATTTTACTCTCCCTATTGGTTAACCGTTAAGAGGAAGCCGAGAAAGTTAAAGGTTTCAGGAAGTGGAAGCGAAGGTGAACTTTCTGTCATAATACAGACGCAGAATGAAAATTGTAAGATTGAAAATGAACCATTTTTAAAAAATTTCCATGGGGGCAACACGGAGGGTTATGGAGGTGCTGAAGGATTGACGGTTATGTGTAATGTGAATCGCTGATGAGACTAAATATTCAATCTAAAGGTGAAGTTGGTTTTAATAAAAGAAGAAAAATGAGAGAAACAAATTTGTGAAATTTTGAGCAATATCCGATTAAACAAAGGAAAGTTATAAATTGTTGAAGATGTCATCAGTGTAAAACAAATTGACAACGCTGTGACATATCTTGCGAGCTCCTTTCCTATTTGCTTTGTATAGAAAATTCAAAAAACTTTCATTTTGTTCGCTATCGATAATGATTTAGATTTTGACACTGATTTTAATTGTAAATACATTGATCACGATGAATTCTGCAAGAAATATCATAATAATTCTCAATTTAGTTTAATTCATTAAAATGCAAGGAGTCTAAGAAGAAATTTTGACAGTATGAACAATGATTTAACATTACTAAAATATTCTTTTCCCGTTATTGGAATTACCAAAACGTAAATGACTGACAACGATAGTTTATTTTCTTTAGATGGCTACACTATAGTTCAAATGTTTCCATTCTAGATAATATAGCATTTCATATACAGGGAGTTGAGTCGTTGTTTATTAATATGTAATATCAAAACAATATAAATATTATTATTGGAGTTATTTATCGTAACCCGTCTAATAATGTAACTGATTTTATTGATGAACTTAATAGTAATATGGAAACAATATGTAAATTGGCTAGATATTGTTATATTATGGTAGACCTAAATATCAATTTATTGAACTATGATACACACCCTCATGTACAAAGTCTTCTCGATTCTATTAATTCTTATGGCCTTTTCCCTATTATAGATAGGCCAACTCGTGTTACTAAAGATTGTGCAACACTTATTGACAACGTATTCACGAATGTTATTAATGAAAATAGTTCCTCTGGTATATTATTGTCAGATGTCAGTGACCATTTTCCCATCTTTCATCTCGCAAAATTTGATATTTCATTAAAAAACAACATAAGTACAAGTATTTTACACCGTGAAATAACTCCTTTGGCTTTAAACTCTCTTCTAAATGACCTAAGAAAAAAATGATTGGAAACATGTTCTGGATATAAACGATGCTGATAAAGCGTACGATTTATTTTTTATATGAATTTCAGTTCTATTGTGATAAACACATGCCTCTAAAAGAACGATCTCTAATTAACAAGAATATAGAAAAGCCTTGGATAACACGGGCTCTTTTTAAATCTATTAAGAAAAAAAAAATCCTTTATAAACGATTTCGTTCTAAGTCAAAGCGTGTGAATGAAGCAATATATAAGAAATGTCGTAATAAATTTAATACGCTTCTACGTTTTGCTAAAAGAAAATATTTCCATGACAAATTTGACGAATTCAAAGGAAATTTAAAGAAAACATGGCAATTTTTAAACGAAATTATAGGTAGAAACAAACCATCAAAAGCCAATGGAATTATTCACCAAGATATCAAGGTAGAAGATCCGTTTGATGTGGCAAATATATTTAATGACTTTTTTTGTGAGTGTAGGAGATAACCTTACACGATCTTTACTAAATCCAAGTGCAATATTCTCTGACTTTATACCTAAAATCTGAAGTCTGAAAATCTTTGTTTTTTAAAAACCCTATTACCGATCATGAAGTTGTTGATGTTATAAAGAATATCAGTTCCGGAAAGAGCCCTGGATACGATAACATATCTCCCGATATTCCTAAACCTAGTGTGTATTTCATTATTAAACCCTTGACCCACATATGTAATCTATCTATACAAACCGGCGTCTTTTCTGATCAGATGAAAAAAGCCAAAGTTGTGCCTGTTTATAAAAAGGGTGGTACATTTGACTGTGTAATAATTATAGACCAATATCTGATTTGCCATTGTTTTCTAAAGTTTTTTGAAAGACTCGTATATAATAGATAGTATAATTTTTTTTAATCATGAATGATTTGCTAATGCTATGGTCACATAACCCAAAAGTAGCCTGCTCGGCGGCCGAGCGTCGAGTTTTTAGCCAATTTTGCGCGGCCACCTAGCGGCTGCCGCTCAGGCACCGCTCGTTTTTAAGGCATCGCTCGGTCGCTGCTGAAGTTTTAGCGCGGAGTTAAAATTCGGGTGGCGCCTGCTCACTTTCACTCGCCGTCCAGCCTACGCTCGGTGGCCGGGCGGTCGCCGCCCGGGCAACAACCTAATCGAGCGTTCACCGTCGAGCGATTTAGGTCAAAAATCGAAGCCGCTGTCGAGCTGTCGGCTGTCGAGCAGTCACCGCCCGGTCGCCGCTGGGAGATCAGTCGGTCACTGGGCGGCTAGCCAAAATCGGTCGGCAGCCTTTGACCTAGCGGCTTCGATTTTTGACCTAAATCGCTCGGCGGCGAACGCTCGATTACTTCGGTGCCCGGGCGGCGACCGGCCGGGCACCGAGCGTATTTTGGAGCCCCGCCGATCACTGGCCGGCCGCCGTGCAATATCTTTAAAATCAGCCGGCGGGCGGTGGGAGACTGCTCGGGAATCGGTGGGTCACCGGTCGGTCACTGCCGGGACACCGCGCGGAAAAGCTCCGCGATTTCGCCCAGTTTTGACTTAAAATCGACCGGCGACTGACGGGAAATCGATAGGGCACCGTCCAGGCACCGCTGGGGCTCTACAGCCTCCTCGATTTCTCCAAAAATCGCTGGGCGATGCCTAAATTCCAGCGGCGACCGAGCAGGCAACTAATCGGTCGGTCGCCGCTCTGATTTGTGACCATAGCTTTAGTCCCCACCAATATGGTTTTAGGAAGAACTGTTCAACTGGTTTTGCATGGATCGAACTTAATGACCTAATTCTTACATGCATTAATAAAAACAAACATGCAATCACTATTTCCATGGATCTATCGAAGGCGTTCGATACTCTGTCACACTCAATATTGTTATCTAAGTTATCATTTTATGGAATAAGAGGCTTACCACATTCTTGGTTTTGTAGTTACTTAAGAAATAGGAAACAGTTTACTGTAAAATGATGGTCAATCATCAAACTCTAAAATAATATCATCCGGTGTTCCTCGGAGGAGTATACTCGGCCCACCTTTATTTTAATCATATATTAATGACATAGTAAACTGTTCAGATTTCTTTAAATTTGTCTTATTTGAAGATGATACGTCACTGATAGCCTCTTATGTAAATTTTCATTCATTAGTCCGTATGATTAATATAAACCTGGGCCATGTGTATAATTGGCTTGTTTGTAATAGATTGTCGTTACATATTTTGAAAACTAAATTAGTCATTTTCAGGAATAAACAAAATAAAAGACCTGACTACTCTGACGTTAAACTGTTTCTAAACGGGTCTAAATTAAAACAATGTTCTACTTTTACATACCTAGGCGTACAGTTAGATGAATTTTTAACATGGGACTCTCACATTAATGTAACTAGTAGTAAGATATCAACAATTACTGGGATAATGAATAATGTGAAATGTCCTCATATTATGTATTGCAATGTGGTATGGGCTTTATGCCTAGGTCACATATAAACCGGGCCCCGTACGATTTTCCCTACCCGGCGGCTTGCCGTGGATTTAGAGACCGTACGGGAACCGTCCGATTTTCATTTCTACGGCATGCGTGGTCACATATTCTGCGGTGCCCGGGAGGTGCCCAGAGAAAATCGGTCGAGTGAAATGCAAGGCGCCCGTAAGGGTGCCGGCAGGGTGCCGGCCGATAACCTTACGGACTCCGTCCGATGAGCAGGTGTACCGATGGCTCCCGTAAGGTGCCCTGCCGGGGCCCGGCCGGGGTCCTCAAGGCGCCCGGCCGGGTGCCGTGCGGTGCACTGAACTACAGAGTGAATCAGAAAAAAATGTCCCACTTTTTAAAAGTTGTATTGTTTGAAGTATGAATATTTAATCATGAGTTTCATGATATATCTTGATAGAGTTATCCTCCCAGTACATTTAGGTACCATTTCCATTTGAACCTCTGCATGCATCACTGAATATCAGACGACCTTTACAAGACTTTTAAAAAATGGGACATTTTTTCTGGCTCACTCTGTATGTGTCTTCTGGTACATTTCGAGATGCCGCCGTGAGGGACCCGCACGTGCAATATTAATTTTAAATGGCCCCCGGACGGCAGACGCCTGTTGTTTTGCATATCTTGAGGGGCCCGTGAGGGCGCCGTAGGGTACACGTACGGAACCCTTGAGCACCGCAAGGCGCCCGTAAAGATTTTTCATGAGAATTAACCCCCAAAATCGTGAGGGGCCGTCCGGGCACCGTCCGGAGCCCGCAGGGGACCCGTAAGGTGCCCTACGGGACCTTTACGGGCTTTCTACGGCCTCACGGTCAGATAAAAACGCCGGGAGAATTGGGAGCAGCCAACTCAGCACCACGGCGCCCGTACGGCTTAAAAAACTGTCCCGGCGCCCGTAGGAATATTACGGCAACCGGCCGGACACCGGCCGAAAATTCCCAAAATGTCTGTTTTTACTCGCCGTACGGGCCCCGGAGTGTATATGTGAAAGCCCCATTATGACATGCATCTAAATTATCACGAATACATCGTCTACTAAAAAGAGTACTTCGAGCTTGTGCCAATGCTCATTATCTAGCACCTTCTTTACCGCCGTTTTTCAACATTAAATGTGTATGATTCAACAAAATCATCAATTGCTTCTCTGATGCACAAGTTTTTTTTTAGCCAAACGTCTCCCTCCTTATCTTATTAAAATGCTTTGTTTAAATGAAAATGTCGATGCTTACTCTACTCGACAGTCAGCCAAATTCCATCTCTGCAATACAGAAACTAACATACTTTCAAAATCAGTTCGTTACCTTGGCCCCATTATCTGGAATTCCTTGCCATCTGATATTCAACACACACAATTCAATGCACTCTTTAAAAAACGAATGCAAAAATTCGTTCTCTCTAAATTATCCAATTAAATAACGTCAATTATCTTGCCACTCTGCTTTGTAGAGTGCTGGAGTGTGGCGTCGCAACGGCCACACCCCTCCGGCTGTCGTTAGCATGGTTCATTGTATACAACTATTCTTTTATTCTTTTATGTTTTTGTATTGTTTTTTTATTTTATAGCTCTGGTGTTCCCCTCCTTACAAGCCCTTGAGCCTTTTTCCGGGACACCCTTTTCTTTTATTTCTTTGTATTTTGTTGTATTACTAGCTCATATGTATGTCTTACTCTGTTATCTTGATGTAAACCTGAAATTATGCATGACATACTGTTAACTTGTTTTTTTTTATAATTGTAAATATTGGAATAAATGAATGAGAGCTATATGCTCTCTCATAATAGTAATAGATGACGGAATAGTTTTGTTTCAAAGAGGGGTTGCATAAAGAAACGTAGTGCACTATTAGTTAAATGAGTTTTAAAACTTTGCTTAAACTTTCAATGACATAATTATCTTTTCTGCTTCTAAAAAAAACACTTAATATCAGGGTGGACTTCCCTAGTCAAACCTTTAAAATGATGAATCGCATCGCTTAGTCCCTGTTTGTGTTATTTATGTATCCATTTGGAAACTGCAAGGTGTTCCATGTTTGTTTGTTTTAAAGTGCCAGTTCAAAGAAAATCAGAAATATGGCAAATAACGTCTCACTAGAAACTGGTAAGCTAACATATGGCCATTGTACAAGTTTTAAGTCCACTACATATCGGGTAATTTATAAAGAAAAATACAAATAAAACCACCTCCATAGCATCTGGGATCTGCGAGAGATTCGCCAGAAAAATAACGATGTTTTAATGCCGTCACAATATGAACCAATCCTGCCCAAGCAGACAACGTCCCATAAAGAATGAACAAAATTGCAATGCTATTATTTCTCAAAATATAATGAGTTTAGTGTATATAAATGTGATGGCATTTCAAACCATTCAAAAAGGGATATGAAACCGATTCTGATAAATAAATTCTTTTGTTTGTAAATATACAGGATAGGGGTTAATGAACAATCAAATAATCCACACTTTCAAATTAAAAAGAACTCCGGAATGATAGCATGGACGTGATTTGTTCCCTCTTGAAACGCCGGACATACCGCGGTGGGTGCAGCTGAAAATACAATGGCGTCTTATTTTGTTTACTAGCGACGGATTCCTTAATTTTTTTATCGCTGCATTTTTCATCAAAATAATACCATGCGCGGGGTCTAGAGTGGGGCAAAAGATAAAACATTTAGCCTGACGGTAGCGAAGTAAGAAAAATAACTGAAGAGAAGATGACAAAACAGGCACTGAAAATGTGTGAGATGTCATGGGACATCAGCTTGTGCAAATCATGTTCAAAATGTGACGTCACACATCTGAGCAGCGGTCGGAGAGCTGTTCAGGTGCTATGCCGGGGATGTTTTTAAACACTTAAATGTTACGTAAAATCAAATTTTTAAAAGTAATATTTTGTAATCATATGTCAGAATAACGTATTGCTTTTGTAAATGAATGAGAATGTCAACTGTATCATGATGTAATGTTTAAAAATATTGTTAAGTAGTGTAATGTCAGCAATGGTATATCCAACATAATGTTACAATTAAATAATGTTACAATTAAAACAGATTATGGCTAGACATCAGGGATGTGAGTCATCCTCCCACCCCCTCACTCAGTTCGACGTGCAAATGCAGGAGCGTCAGCGAGATTACCGAATGATTTGCCCGGGGAGAGGGGAATCCCCTCCTTTTTGACAATCATCGGTCCGCCACTATACAATGTCGTCGATAACATAACCAGGTTGTTCAGATTCTCCCTCGAAAAATGGCATAGGTTTTTGTTCAAGAGTAGTGTGATTGAGGACTAGTTTGCGACCGTCCTGCCTTCTGTTTTATTCTCTTTTGTTCTGTAAGACATTATATCATGAACAAAGTCCTTCATTATTATGTACCCACTGCTTCCCTAGTAAACAGGTCAATATGATTTAGAATTTTTTTAGCCGTCATGCCCCAGTCCCGATTTAATCTGTCAAAACCTATTGATCACCTCTGTCATTACCTTTCAGTAATAAATAATCACCCTTATATATCGGTCTCAAAAATAATCCTGCAACTATTGAAATGAGTGCTAATTACAGGTGTCAAGACTTGTACCTCTTTACAAAATATTTGATTATGTTAAGATTTGTCTTTATTTTGACAACGATATTAACATTGATTTAAACAGATTGTTGAGTATTGAATATAGTCTGAATGGAGAGTTAGGTATTATTCATTCAACAAAATGTTACTGCCACAATAGATTGAGACTCTTTACATCCCTCCTCGGGATCTCAGTGAACGTTCCTCTGCATCACGTGATCTCGCTCAGTTCATCTGTAAGATGCCTCATTTGAAGAAACTGTTACTCAGCGGTCGGTATCACGATGTCTTCTACTCAACATCATCTTCGATGGCATCATCCGCAAAGGTATTGATTTGATCACATTTTGAAGGACTCCTGGCAAATCACTATATGTTTGGTTATACTGGAGGTGTACTCTATCCTATATAGTCAAACGCAAGTGTACAATTTTATTCTCCCTATTGGTAAACCGTTAAGAGGAAGCAGGTAGGAAAAGTTGAACGTTTCAGGAAGTCGATGCAAAAAGTGGGATTTCTGTTAAAATTAAAAAACAGAGTGAAGGTTATAAAATTGATGGTAAATAATATATACCATATTTTTCATTTTAAATGACTATTCAGAGTGCCACGGAATTGCATATGGACAGACAGCTATTTTAATTGTGAATCCTGATGAGACTAAATAGTTTAATTTCAAAATCTGCAAAATGAATAATCGAATCTCTTCGTCCCCGTTTGTATTATTTATGTGACCCTTTGGAAACTGCAAAGTGTTTCATGTATATTTGTTGTTACACATTTCTGTTATGTTAATTAGTTTTTCAATGTTCTATTTCAATCAAATGTCAGACTAATGTATTGCTTTTGTAAATGAATGAAGATGGCAACTGTATCATGATGTAAAGTGTAAAAATATTTTTAAGTAGTGTTATGTCAGCAATTGTTTATCCAATACAGCGTTACTATTATAACAGATTAAGATTTGATATCCAGTATTGTGGATCATCCCCCCGCCACCCCACCTCAATCATTCCGACGTGAAAATGTAGTAGGGTCACTGGGTCAGTAAGATTACCGGATCATATACCCGGGGAGAAAAATCCCCTCCTTTCTGACAATCATGGATCCACCACTATAATGTCGTCAAACACATAATCATGGTTTTCAGGTTCTCCCCAGAATTAAGCAATTTTTTTTTCTTCAAGGGTAGTGTGATTGGGGACTGGTTCGCGACCATTATACCTTCTTTTTAAAATATTATTTGTTCTGTAGGACTTTAGATCATGAGCGAAGAAGTCCTCCATTCATATTTCTTCACCACTCCTTCATTCAACACGTCAATGTAATTTTGAAAATATTATAATTTTCTTCATCCGTTATGCCCACAGTCCCGATTGGATCAATCAAAAACCTATTGGTCACGTCTGTCATTATATATAAATTATAAATAAACACCATTATAGCGGTCTCAAAACGAAATCCAGGAACTATTGAAATAATAGCTAATTACAGGCGTCAAGACTTGTACCTCATTGCAAAATAGACGTTATTGTGTTAAGATCTATTTCATGGTTGCAACGGTATTTATATACGTACTTTGAAACATATCGCTGAAATTTTAATATAGTTTTGATGGGTTGTTGGTAATTATTCATTTAACATAATGTTGGTATCATAACAGATTGAGACTCTTGACCTCTCTGGTTGGGATCTCAGTAAACGTTCCTCTGCATCAAGTGACCTCGCTCAGTTCATCTGTAAGATGACTCATCTGAAGGACCTGACACTCCGCGGTCAGTATCACGATGACTTCTACTCAACATCATCAGCAATGGCATCATCCGCAAAGGTATTGATTTGATCATATTTGTTAGGACTCTTAGCAAATCACTATATGTTTGGTTATACTGCAGGTGTACTCTATCCTATATAGTCAAACGCAAGTGTACAATTTTATTCTCCCTATTGGTAAACCGTTAAGAGGAAGCAGGTAGGAAAAGTTGAACGTTTCAGGAAGTCGATGCAAAAAGTGGGATTTCTGTCAAAATTAAAAAACAGAGTGAAGGTTATAAAATTGATGGTAAATAATATATACCATATTTTTCATTTTAAATGACTATTCAGAGTGCCACGGAATTGCATATGGACAGACAGCTATTTTAATTGTGAATCCTGATGAGACTAAATAGTTTAATTTCAAAATCTGCAAAATGAATAATCGAATCTCTTCGTCCCCGTTTGTATTATTTATGTGACCCTTTGGAAACTGCAAAGTGTTCCATGTATATTTGTTGTTACACATTTCTGTTATGTTAATTAGTTTTTCAATGTTCTATTTCAATCAAATGTCAGACTAATGTATTGCTTTTGTAAATGAATGAAGATGGCAACTGTATCATGATGTAAAGTGTAAAAATATTTTTAAGTAGTGTTATGTCAGCAATTGTTTATCCAATACAGCGTTACTATTATAACAGATTAAGATTTGATATCCAGTATTGTGGATCATCCCCCCGCCACCCCACCTCAATCATTCCGACGTGAAAACGTAGTAGGGTCACTGGGTCAGTAAGATTACCGGATCATATACCCGGGGAGAAAAATCCCCTCCTTTCTGACAATCATGGATCCACCACTATAGTGTCGTCAAACACATAATCATGGTGTTCAGGTTCTCCCCAGAATTAAGCAATTTTTTTTTCTTCAAGGGAAGTGTAATTGGGGACTGGTTCGCGACCATTATACCTTCTTTTTAAAATATTATTTGTTCTGTAGGACTTTAGATCATGAGCGAAGAAGTCCTCCATTCATATTTCTTCACCACTCCTTCATTCAACACGTCAATGTAATTTTGAAAATATTATAATTTTCTTCATCCGTTATGCCCACAGTCCCGATTGGATCAATCAAAAACCTATTGGTCACGTCTGTCATTATATATAAATTATAAATAAACACCATTATAGCGGTCTCAAAACAAAATCCAGGAACTATTGAAATAATTGCTAATTACAGGCGTCAAGACTTGTACCTCATTGCAAAATAGACGTTATTGTGTTAAGATCTATTTCATGGTTGCAACGGTATTTATATACGTACTTTGAAACATATCGCTGAAATTTTAATATAGTTTTGATGGGTTGTTGGTAATTATTCATTCAACATAATGTTGGTATCATAACAGATTGAGACTCTTGACCTCTCTGGTTGGGATCTCAGTAAACGTTCCTCTGCATCAAGTGACCTCGCTCAGTTCATCTGTAAGATGACTCATCTGAAGGACCTGACACTCCGCGGTCAGTATCACGATGACTTCTACTCAACATCATCAGCAATGGCATCATCCGCAAAGGTATTGATTTGATCATATTTGTTAGGACTCTGAGCAAATTACTACATGTTTTGTTATACTGGAGGTGTACTCTTTTCTATATAGTCAAAGGAAAGTGTACAATTTTACTCTCCCTATTGGTACACCGTTAAGAGGAAGCAGGCAGAAGAAGTTAAACGTTTCAGGATATGGATGCGACGATTGAACTTTCTGTCATAATACAAACAAAATTTAAAGACTATAAGATTGATATTTTTATTTTCATATGACAATTTGGAGTGCTACGGGATTGCTGATGGAGAAACAACTATTTCAATTGTAAATACTGATGAGTCTATATATTTTAATCAAAAAACCTATAGAAATGAAAAATCGAATCTCCTCGTCCTCATTTGCATTCTTTCTGTATCCCTAACGTATCCAATAAAGTATTGCTTTTGTAATAGAATGAGGATGACAATTGTATCACGATGTAATGTTTAACAATAGTTTCAAGAAGTGTAATGTCAGCACTTGTTTGTCTAATACAAGTTTATTATTATAACAGATTAAGACTTGACATCCAGTATGTAGATCACCCCCACCCCACCGCCCCACCAACCCCTCAATCAATCGACTTGAATATGTGGTAGGGTCAGGAAGATTACCGGATCATATACCCGGGGGGGGGGGGGGGGAATCCCATTCTTTCTGACAATCATGGATCTAACACTATAATGTCGTCCATAACATAATCAGGGTGTTCAGGTTCTCCCCAGAATAAAGCAAAGTTTTTTCTTCAAGAGTAGTGTGATTTGAGCACTGGTTCGCGACCGTTTTGCCTTCTTGTCTATTCTCTTTTGTACTGTAGGACTTTAGATCATGATCGAAGACCTTCATTTATATTTATATATGATTTAGAAAATATTATCGTTTTCTTTATCTGTAATGCCTACAGTCCCGATTGGATCAATCAAAAACCTATTGATAACATCCGTCATTACCTATCAGTAATGAATAAACAGCATTATATCGGTCTCAAAAAGATCAAGGAACTATTGAAATTGGTGCTTTTTAAACCTGCAACTCAATACAAAATAAATATGATTGTGTTAGGATTTTTTCATTGGGGTAATGATTTTAACGTTGATTTGATCAGATTGTTGAATATTGAATATAGATTTAATGGATTATTAGTTATTATTCATTCTACCTAATGTTGCTATCATACAGATTGAGACTCTTAACATCTTGTCTCTGGATCTCAATGAACGTCCAACTGCATCACGTGATCTTGCCCAGTTCATCTGTAAGATGCCTCGTTTGGAGAACCTGATACTCGGCGAGGGAGGCCAGTTCTTTCTTCATGATGAGTTCTACTCATCATCTTTGTCGATGGCATCATCTGCAAAGGTATTGATTTGATCATATTTTATTTATTTAGGATTCTAAACAAATGCCTACATGTTTCGTCATACTTGAAGTGTCCTCTTTTCTATACAGTCTATAACGCAAGTAGTCGATTTTACTCACCCAATCAAGAGGAAGCAGGTGGGAAAAGCTAAACGTTTCACGAAGTGGAAGCGAAAAGTGAACTTTCTGTCATAATACAGAAACAGAATGAAGATTGTAAGATTGATAGTGAATAAGATGAACCATATATTTGTTCATTCCATGGCGGCAATCCGGAGGGTAATAGAAGTGCTGAAGGAGTGACGGCCATTTGTAATATGAATTGCTGACGAGACTAAATATTCAATCTAGAGGGGAAGTTGGTTTTATTAAAGCAAAAACATGAGAGAAACAAATTTGTGAAAGTTTGAGCAATATTCGATTAAACAAGGAACGTTATGAATTCTTAAAGTTTTTATCAGTGTAACACAAATTTACAACGCTTTGACGTTGCGATCTTGGGAGCTCCTTTCCAATTTGCACTGTATATAAAATTGTATTAACTTTCATTTTCTTAGCTATCGATTACAGAATAGATTGATTTCATAGAGGGGTTGCATAAACACAAAGTTCCACTAATCATATTTAGGCCAGATACGTCACAGAGTTGCCCATTTGTGTTTGATTGATCTCACCTTCAAAATGTAATAACTTTCTTTTATCTTAAATCAGTTTTTGCTTAAAATTTTACTGACATGGATATTTTTGCTGCTTCTATCATAACCATTTAATATCATGGTGGACTTCCCTTTTAGAACCTACAAAGTTATGAATATAATCTCTTAGTCCCCGTTTGTGTCATATATGTATCTCTGTGGAAACTGCAAAGTTGTCCATGTTTATTAATTTCTCACACTTTTATGTTATGTAAAATTTGGTTTTCAATGTACTATTTCAGTCAAATGTAAGAATATTGTAATGCTTTTTGTAAATGAATGAGGATGGCAACCGTATCATGACATGGTGTAATGTTTAAAATATGTTGAAGTAGTGTCATGTCAGCTATTATTTATCCAACACAATTTTACTATTATAAGAGATTAAGATTTTACACTCGGTATTTGGATCAACCCCCCCCCCCCCCCTTTCACCCATCACTCATTCCGATGTGCAAATGCAGGAGGGTCATTGAGATTACCAAATAATATCTCCTAGGAGAAAAATCCCCTCCTTTCTGACCATCATGGATACGCCACTATACAATGTCGTCGATAACATGATCAGGTCGTTCAGGTTTCTCCCGCGAATAAAAGCACACGTTTTTATTCAAGAGTAGTGTGATTGAGGACTGGTTTGCGATAGTTCTGCCTTCTTGTTTTATTATCTTTTGGTTTGGTAAGACTTTAGATTTTCATTGTGGCAACGATATTAATATAATTGTATAAATATTGATGATTCATGAATATCGTTTTATTGGGTTGATATTATTATTTATTCAACACAACTATCATAACAGATTGAGACTCTTAACATCCATCACTTGGGTCTCAGTGAACGTTCTGCTGCATCACGTGATCTCGCTCAGTTCATCTGTAAGATGCCTCGTCTGAAGAGCTTGACACCTGGCGGTCAGTACCACGATGACTTTTACTCAACATCATCATCCGCAAAGGTATTCATTTGATCACATATTTTAGGAAAGAATGTAAGCAAATCTTTACATGTATTTGTGCCTCCGCTATAAAGTAGCCAGAGGCATTATGTTTTCGGGTTGTCCGTCCGTCCGTCCGTACGTCCCGTTCTCTTGAATGCGTAATCTCAAGAACCGATTGATTTAATTGTACTAAACGGGATATAATTGTTTTTTTAAATCATTTTCAATATTACTATTTCAGACTCTAATACATCTATGCTAGTTAAATTGTATTTGATTATTGCAAAGTATACGGAGTACTTGCATTTGACTGATTTTAAATTATTTAGTAGGTGTTTATCCTAACGTTAAGTTAAATTAGACTGGCCTTCGTTTCATTGAAGCTATACACTGTACTCGTATTTAACATATTTCTTATCGGAAAATAATGAATTCTATATGTACAATTGTATTTTCTGAGAACAACAAATACAAATAGATTTCTGATAACGTTTACTACGTCTAATATTGTCATGTAAATTATACGTATTTGCATAAGCCTTCTCGCATTTGCTGGTTACATGTCTTTTTAAAATCCTTGTTTATATTCTACAATACTCATGAGGCTATCACAATCCATTTTCATGGTTGTTGTCGCTTTTTTCATGGAACTTAAGAACGCAATTATATATCTCCCAACAATAGAACCTATTACATTTGCTATTGTACTTTATTTTCCCTTTTTTTAATGTACATGGTGACGGCCAGAGTGGTAACACGAGCCCCACCTTGACTGAGCTGACAGTGGATGATGACACACTAGAAGGATGGCAGGATTGTGGTTCGATGTTTGACAATGTGAAGAGGGTCACTATACAGGTAAGGAGCACGATCAGCTATGACGTCATCCAGAGGATCCATCTACCAGGAGCAACAGAACTCACCATTCAAACACTTAAGAATGAATCGGAACCGGCTGGTTTTCACAAAGAGCCCACTTTACTACCTATTGCACTCCTGAATATCTCCCCTCAGCTTGTCAAGGTGACATTCAGTGATCTTGTCATTGGCAACAGTAAGATGGAACTAATCTTACAAGTTTTCAGATCCCCTCACAACCTCAACCATCTGAAGACCATCAGGTAAGACATTATGTCATGTATTAATCGAGTATTTTGACATATTTTTCCTTTTGATTTTCCTCTCTCTATCTTTCTCTTTCTGTACCCCATCCTTTCCTTTGTACAATATATTTCTCCAAGTCATTATATTTGAGTATTTTTTTAATACGAAGAATGGAATAATAATGTTTCTTTGAATTGAATTTAATTGAGTATGTTCCTCTTTTTCTCTCTCTATCTCAGTGTTTAAGTTGATTTGATTAGATTTGATTTGAACTTACAGATAGCAACACTGGATTGAATATGTTCCTTTAATTTTCTCTCTCCCTTTCTCTCTCTCTCTCCCTCTCTATCCACCTCATTCCCTTCCCTTCCTTGTCTGCCTCTGTCTCTCTCTCCTTCTCTCAGAATGATGCATAATTGGAAATTAGCAATTGGAAATTGTACCGTGACAAGCATATTGTGAAATGTTATCTTATCATGTTTTTGTAGATATCTACATTGCTACAACTACATCAGCTAACGTGTTCGTTAAGGTATAAAGGTTGACATTGATAGTGGCAAGGTAAAGCAAGCTATCCACTGGAAAGCTAGATGATACATGCATGTTTCATTTGATTTTAATTTACCAATACCTAGTAGGGTCAATGCTGAGGATGGACCAATATATTTTATTGAGGGGTCTAAATGATTTTTTTTTAAATACGTCATTGTTAACAGCTATATTTCAAACATTGTTAACTCCGGTAATGCTTGATGTCGATAATTCTGTATTCCGTCAATCTTGATACTGGAAGATTCATAAGATGCGGGACAGATGAGAGCATGGATGATGTCACCGCTGGTTGCAATGAAGACCACGTCGTGGAGGTAGAGGTGGAGCATGGCAAACCACGTGGGTAAGTCCTTACAAATTTTACTTCAAGACTTAATTGCATCACCCTTAATGACTGCATTACATTTATGTAGGATTGCAAGTCTCCTAAAGTTCCTAAACCCTCTGCGATAATCAGTATATATCAGTGTATCTTACGCACGAACGCAGGTATTTTTTTTCCTCTCAGGCAGGGTGTGCAAGCCTCCGTCCTCTTTCTTCAACTTTAATGACTTACTGGCTGATTAGAGTGCAACAGAAATGAGCTCTAGTGTTATAATTAGTGCGAGACAAGCGCGCGTGCTCGTCTCCTCATGCCAGTCGTTTCTAATATTCAGATGCGAGGTCTTCTCGAAAGGCCATGCATGTGTTTGGTATACAGAAATAGAGGGGAAATTAAAATCTTAAATATCTTACAAGCATTTCCTATCTCTGGAAGGGAGGGGGTGAAGGATTGTTTCACATTAACAAAATGTTAATGACATTCAGAAATAAGTTTTAGTTATTATGTTTAATTGTTTCTATCAGTTTCCATCGAGAATGATAAGAAATTACATTATTTAACAATGATCTCAGATAAACCCATCTGTGCAAAATGAAACAAATAGTTAACAAAAGGCGTTTACGTAAAATAATATTCCTTTGGAAAATTTGCAACTATGAATGTTCCAAGGTGCACATTAAATAACAGGCTTATATTACTGGATCAGCGAAGAGATAAACTGAAAGTATTTATACTATTTGTCACATTACATGTTGGCCTATTTATTTACATTATTCGCGCATGTTTGTATTATGACGTTTTTTTACGTATCATAGATAACAGATTTTGCCCATTTGCATGTTGTAGAAGAAAATAATTCAATTCAAATCAAAATTCAATTAGCAAAAATGGTTCTGTTTGACGCACTATTTACACTTATCTCTCTTTCTTTCTTTCTCTCTCTCTCTCTCTCTCTTTCTCTCTCCATCACTTTAGTAAAAACTTCATTAAGTAATGTATAGAGATGGCACCACACTTGACCTGACGAATCAGACGGATCAGACAATCTCTGCACGCGACCAGGAAATATGGGCTGAAATGAAAAGTGCCTCAAGCACGTCATCATAGCCATATAAGATAATCGCTCAACGTTTAATTTGAATTTCAGACTTTTGCTATTACAAATACCATTGTCATGCAATCGATTTATTCATCAAAAGAATCACTTTGATACTCATATAATTTAACACGGATGTGTATGCTTTACATCGGTTTTGCAGCTCTTGTTCCTTTATTTAAGAAATTGTGATTTTGAATTCCCTTCATTTGTTACTCTCAGTAACATTAAGTAGTTCATTCATTTAATCTACTTTAAAGAGCTTTACAGGGATTTGCACGGTGCAAATTTCAAAACTTGTAAATGAGCCAAAATGTTGTAAAATATCATAATAAAAACTATCCTAAAAGTACGGTGACAAAGTTGTAATTATTAGAAAACAAATACAGTCATTTTTCTTTCCGAACTTTAACTGGCAGTATTTTATTCACTACATTTGTTGTGTACACAATTTGGGCTTCAATTTTCACATATTGACAGAAAGTCTTTTGATCTGAAATGTTTGCACATATTTTCATAAACTGATATTGCTGTTACAGATATATTTTGAGATGGGTTTCTGATGGCTTTAATGATATACATGTATATTTAAATTAAATGTGTTCTCATGGAAGAAGAGCCTGCTCAGTTAATCATGGACATTTGACAAATCTTCAGAGTTGGGAAATCTGTAAATAAGGTGATGAATTGATGTGAGCTGTCATTGTGAAGGGAATCGGATAGAGAGTTGTAATGTAATAGAAATGTGGTTATTAATGGTTACCTGCATGAATGTACAAACCTTATAATCCATCAGAGTGTTCAATGTCATGGACGGATGAAATACCAACACTGAATAGCTGATCAGAGCAGAGAGCTATTCATGCTAATATAGTCATGTGACTTTTGAAAATAGCAGAACGTCTTTATTCCTAATAACTGCAACAATGTTGCCTGCCTTGTTACTCAGCTGTAAATATACTCTAGCGCCTTCCGAAGACTTATTTAGATTGCTACATTTTGGAATGGACAATATGTTATCGTTTATAATTTTGTTGTGGTTATAGTTAATTGCATTGAAGCTCAGTGCACACGATGCGGATTTTTCCTAGCGCATGAATGCGTCAGTGACTGGCGTAGTCATTGACGCACCATGCAAGAGTATCGTTAAAACACAAGTAGTACAGATTGAATGGTGAAAACTTTCTTCGAATTAAGAGCGTTATAGTCCTAACTGAATTACCTCACCCTGTTAGCGCAGGTATTAATGCAATGTCAACACTCCGTCGTGTGCAATGAGCATTGATCAAATGATGTCTGTGTCATAAGAATCAATCGTCTTTTAATTACGTTTCATGTTTAAACAGCGTGGTCTTTTCAGAACCAGAGGGCCTGTGAAAGCTTTGGATGTTTAAACAAAGATATTTTACTATTAAAACACAAAACATATGAATAAATGGCAGTAATTGGCGGACTTAAAATCAAATGTATGTAATAGAGAATGTATTGGAAAGAAATTGAATAATGAACAATAAAATGAATGTATACAATGAACAAACGAACGAGCAAATGAAAGAAAAAAAAATCGAAACGAACATAGCGTTGTCCCTCCGAAATTCCAAATTATTATTTTTTTACTTTGATATTAATTAACGTGGGTACAATCCAATGTTTGGATTGTAAACTTAGAAACGGTTTTATAATTGAGATGTGCAAACATTTTATTAATAAGCTCTTGCATGTGTTACGTAAAAGGCTTGTTTGTATTTTGTTAATTTTAATTTGGAATGGAAACAGTCTTGTCTGATATGTATATATGAGTTGTCAATTTTGTATGTATAAAATTTGTAAATAAAGTATACAAAGGAGTGTGTATGTATATGAATGTCATTTATCCAAGCGGATTATTTTCTACAAGTTAAACGCGTGATTGTACACTGTTGAAGTCATGCAAGAACATTATTCAGTTCATTAACGTAGCAGCGAGCTAATTATTCGGAATGTATTTCCGTACTTCCTGTAAACATTGTAAATATGCACTTATGCGAGAAGCAGAATGTATCACTACTTATGGTAGTAGTGTAGTTTTCAATAGTAGTTAGTAGTAATAGTTGTTGTTGGTGTAGTTATTGTCTTGTTGATGATGTTGGTGTTGTGGCGTATTAGTATAAGAAGTTGTATTGATTCATTTCAGACATGATCTATCAATATCAAGTATTCCGTTTAGTGTAAGTGGTATACAGTATATTGTTAAAACGCCAAATATCGTTTACTGAAAACTTATTATTTTGCCTACATTGATTGAGATTATAAAGACTGACGTAGGCTTACGTCCATCATTATGTAAGTCTATTTTGTTTCACACATGACTAGCTATATATAGTGGAATATTTTATGTTGAATTTAACCTTGTGAATTATGTCATACTCATTCATGTATTGTAATACAAATTGCTAAGAAAGCATGACAATTTGTGTAACGCTTGGCATTATCACGTACTAGGCACTATTAGATAAATGTTAATAATGCAATGTGCCTTAAATGTATATACTACTGTTCGTATATCGTGTATGCTCCTAATCATATGTAGTTTGATGTATTTCAATAAACATAGCTAAATATGACATTGTTATTTTTTAGAATACAATTATTCTGCATTATTACGTAAAGCGCATAGTGACTTAACCGGGAGTATTGTGCGCTATATAAGCATTATTATATTATTATCATCATTATTATCATTATCTTGTTGTTATTAATAGGGTCTAAAATCAGAATCGTCAGAATCATCTTCATTCTAATCTTAATTTCTTTTATAACCACCTCCCTACCTTATCGTTTTCAGATAATATACCAGGCCTGATAATTACCCGATTTTAGATTATGTTATAAGATACCAAACTGTAATGTTTAATACGCTTACGTACAATTAAAACAAAGACCAGCGGTAAACCGCCAAGGTTAACCCAGACATAATTGTGAACAAGCTTTAAGAAGCAAGGGCGCGTGGGTCATGTAATGCATGGAGCAGAGAAGATCCTTCAAATCATTCTCAATTCTGTCCTTAAATACAAAGAAAACAATCCCACATAAGAATATCATAATTGTGTCGTCATGTTTCTCAAAATTCTCTCTGCCCGTCGCTCCCGAAAAAGGCCAAACTGAAATGAGGGATACAAATCTCACAATTATTTTGAAGTTATTTAGAGAATTATAGTCAACGGGAAGACCACTCGCAAAGGAATTTCACGTTTAGGGCATTGAAACGTTCCTGTTTGAAACAAAACATTTTGTTTATTTGCTACAACGTTTTCAATTTAATATGGTTTATCAAAATACAGAGTAGTAGTCTAGGGAATAATTGCACAATGTTTACAATGAAAAACTGGTCTTAGCATAGGATCATCCATTAAAACAAGAAAAACAAAAAATGAAATAAGTTGTTACAGTACATAATCATTACAAATCAAAGTCCCACTTTAATAGAGGTATAAAGCTTTGGAAACAAAACGTTCATCACAATCATTTTGCAAAATATAAGATGAATGATATACGATATTCCTAAAACAGGGCCCATGAATGCTATGGATCATTTTGTAAGGATAATTTCGTTTTTACCCATCCAGGGTAGCCACATCAGTAATTATTAATGGTCTTCCTGTGGGCCTTGCACTTATGACTATTACCCCAGCTTTTGTCAGGGACAAATAATTTATTGATCCACCTGGATCGAGAGGGGCAAATGCGGGCAATGTGTCCAAGGATGTAGCACCCAGCAAGGATTGAACCCGGTACCTTTCGTGCGAGGATCACGAGCCTTTACCCATATTCCACGGTGCTCCCAAATATATGCTCATTCACGGTATAAAGAATCAATTTGGAACAAGATTTTGCCATATTTATGATGTCATTTTAGAAGAATTATACTTTTAAGTTATATTTTTAAAAAGGGAGAAAAGCACTTTTTTATGAATATAACTAAATACTCCAGACACACTTTAATAGACTACAAGTTGTTTCTAGTAAAGTACCGTAAATACTGATTTGTAAGTATAATATTTCTACGATGCTTTAACTTGCATGGTTATATTAATTAAAAAGCAGATGTTTATTTGTAAATTGAATAGTATTGTTCCGCTTTTTTGATATGTTGAAAAAGAAAGTTTTACAATAGTATCAAGAAAAGAAATATATTGTATCTCTATCTGGAATTGAAAGACATTTTGCTGTTAAGTGGCAATTACTACAATTGTTGTTTGTATAGAAAGATTATTTTAAATTTGTTTAACATGCACATAATTTGATTTGTTTGTTTATGTGAAGATTATTAATAAATAGCCTGTGGAGGGCTCAATAAATTGAAGAAGAAAAATATACTATATTGCTACCTTTATGTAAATACAGTGTAAAATCATTTGATTAGATGGATAAAAAGATTTTCGCAGTGTGAATTTACATGGATTATAATGTTGTTAAGACATATGTACAAAATGACAAAAAGGATAGAATAAATATACATCTTATATAAAATATAAACAATTCGACTACAACTACAAACCCATTTAACCCAGTTCTTTTATGTTTCAAGAATATTTCTGAGATTATGAGAGATGGGTTGAAAATCAATAAATGCAGGGCGAGGAGGATAGATGAAGATTAAAAACAAGATAGAGGGGAATATGGAGGGAGAGACACACAAAGAGAGAGAGAGTGTGTGACAGAGAATGGGGGAGAGAGAGAGCAAATATCAACAAGGGAATAGGATGAGATCAAGATGGCAAAAAAAAAAGAGAGAGGAAGAGAGGTAGACATGTTGGTCGAGAAACAAAAATAGAAAATACGCATTCGAAGCCCAAATACAGCATTCAGCGCCCCCTAAATTGAATACCGTATTATTGCTCATGCCTATATGAACGGGGACATGAGGCAACATGTCGGCGCAATCATCATGGTATTTTTAACGCTACTGTCTCAATAATAAAATAACATAATTAAACAAATGATAATTAAACATATATCTTAACCGAATGCAACGCATTAATAAACAAACATTATGTTTGAATGAGTAGCATCTGCCGAATGCTTCTGATAAGCGAAATAAATCTTGACTTGGAACCCATCATTTAACAGGCAGCCCTTGAGACTGACAATGTCTTTAGAAAGTTGTTAGAAGGCAAACGAGACCGACATTGTTGGTATTGTGGGCTATGGTCATCGGGGTAACGCCCAGGCCACCTAGTTCGTCTACCTCCAATGTTGTCGCAAATGTAGGCCTACACGTTAGTGTGGGATATTTTTGGGGTATGCCGTTTTAAGCAAGTTTTTGTTTAATGGTGACATGATAACTATTTTACATTGCTTTAAAGTTGTTTGTAAAGGGTCTTCAAAATGAAGTTTCACTGCAAGCATCTAATTAAATTCCTACATGGATTATGATATACACATCCCCCGCCCAATTTGGCTCTTCTCTAAACAAGTCAAGAAAGACTTAAAGGTACTATGTCCCATTTGCAGGTCAACAAAAATGAAAATGTTAAATTCCAAAGGCATTTTAAAGACAATACTTATTTAGAACTTCCCTCAAAACGAAAGGGTTTGAAAATGGCATTAGGGACTTTTAGATTTGCACAACGGACAACGTGGATTGCTACGATCGACGTCATTTTAATGCACTGCCTTGAATGGACGTCCCACGTATCAGTCCACGCAAATCTAAAAGTCCCTTTTTTGTGGGAAAATAACGACCATTAGTTGTCGAATCGACATAAGTGATTGCAATCACCTAAGTAATAGTCTAATTTTCAGACCCTTGTACCGAATGGTCGTACATTTTGTGCTGCACAAAGATTCAATCAGTTTAATTTTGGCCATTTAAAGTAGTGGGTTATTGATGTCAGGGTTGTTTGATTTAAATCATGTCGATTTAAATCATGATTTAAATCGCGATTTAAATCACTTGATTTTTTTCAAAAAAATCACTGATTTAAATCAACTTTTATGAAAAAAATTAGTTTTCTCTATTTTCTCTTCTTCTTAACAGATACTTTCAATGCAATCATTTTCATTTCTGTTCCACATGCTTTAGAAATACTTTAAAAGAATGATACACCCTCATGGAGTCTGATTTAACACCACTGTTTTATTTTCAAATTGTTAAACAAGCAAAACTGATGAAAACAACAAGTTTCTAACGAAGTAATGATAAATAACTCTCTGTATGTATACCAAACTGTTAAATCTTCAATAAAATAATATATAAAATCTACAAAGGTGCTCAAAGTCCACAACTTGGATACTTTTACAAAACAGCTGAACTACTTGTATGTACCTCCTTCTTGTTACTATTAATACCCATTCTTTCAATTACTTAAGTTGAAGACATATGTGTACATTTGATAAGAATTACATGTATATTTGCATGCTTGTGTATTTTCTTATCAATACCCATACATTCAATTACACAATTTCAAAGTACACATGTATACTTAATAAGTAAGAATTTAAAAATGGGAAAGTTGCTGGGCAAGTGTTACTGTATGCAGCAATACAACTGCTGTGCTTGCTTGTTCATGTAATAGTTTGAAAAAACAGCACATCAATGATGTGGTGGACGGTGGTGCTTATCCTGCATCTTGCAACAAAATTTATTGTCAAAGTTTTATTTGGAACTGAGGTTACACTGTAATGAAAACATAAAATGTGTATTTTGTTACAAGCATATCAGGAAGTGCCTATTGCAAATCTGGTTAAATATTACATTCAAATTAGATGTTAACGTACAGACTGATATAAAAATTTCAAGAGTTTAAATGTATACATAATACATAACATTACTTGGGCTTCCATAAAATGTCCCTCTCTATAATGCAAATAAATAAAAAAAAAAAAAAAAAAAAAATTACCTGTATATAAGTGGATTATTGTGTCAAATAGTACAATACACAATGTTCAAAAGACTACTTGACCACTATTATTGGTGTAAAACAGTTTAAATATAGTCTAAAACTTGTTAAGTGTGACCATTATTTTTCGTTGGAAAAAAATCAAAAAAATCTGATTTAAATCATAAAAATCCGATTTAAATCAAAAAAAATCAACAACCCTGATTGATGTAGAAAAATACACATGTACCTGTTACAGCTCATTTTATGTATGTCATTACCAAAGGAAAAAAATGTCGGTCAGTCACTCGAAAGTGTCTGACAGGGAAATCTAGAAAGTAAACAGGTTTCCTTGCATAATTCGAATACTAGGACACTGCTAGTCTGCTATCGTTTAAATTTCACAGATAGGCCATAGGGCATACATTACATATTCATAATTCCTGCAAAGTTCTACAGAAATTCGATGTTGGCTGCAAAAGGGACGTAGTATCTTTAATATAGATCGAGATCTACGAAACACATAGCTTGCTCTCAAGCATCTCCTGATAAAACGGCATCGAATAATCTACACATCTGATGACGTCATCTGACAGCTGATCACGTGGTATTGAACCAAGCTCGTCGGGCACAAAACGCGTGCTCGTGAAGGCTCTCTCATAATACATGAACATCTCCTTGAACACGTTTTTACCTGCTGTGACAAAATTATTTGGAATTTCACTTGTAGGCTTCAATTGAAGTAGCTCGTCGCTGTATGGAAACCCGACAACATTGCAGAATGCCTTGATAGTTGGTCCTGGTCTGGAGACGATGTCGGAAGCGTCGAGGACAATCGGCTCTGGGTCGATATTCTCTTTCACGTATTTCCAAAGCCGATGTTGATTTTCGAACCATTTCATTGGTTGATTGTCGATCGGGTCATCTCGGATTAAATCGAAATCAGCTTCGGAGGGTATCATACCGACCTCGGCATACTTAGACCCCGCTATTTTCCGAGCCGAAGTGAAGACCCGCGATGGATCCCGAATGAGGAAGGTGTATTTGTATCCTTCGGGAAGACAGTGAGGGTCAATCGGATTTGACGCCATTTCCTTGAGCAGAACGTACTGACTGCTTGCATTTTCGAGATCTTCCTTGATTGTCTGATATCTGAAAAGAATGGAAGAACGGAGAATCAAAACAATGTCAGCAAGTGACGTATGTTACTGTGTGTAACAGTGTCTGCAAAATGTGACTACGATATACTCTGTAATTAATCAAGCTGCTCTAGACAATGCCAGAAACTGACAGATCTAGGCTCTGCTCAAGGGTTTAGGAATTTCGGGTAAAGTGTCATATTATAGTCTTTGCTAGCAGACAAGTTGTAGTAGTAGTAGTAGTAGTCGTCGTCGTAGTAGTAGCAGTAGTAGTAGTAGTAGAAGTAGTAGTAGTAGTAGTAAAATAGTAGTTGTAGTAGTTTTTATAGTAGAAATAGTATATAGTAGGCTTATAAGTAGACTCATAGGTGTAACCCGGGAGGACAACATGGTAAATACAAAATTGGAATGACAAAAACTGTGCAAATACAAATTTTTGTAGCATTATTCTGAGTGCAAAAGATGGCGGCCAGGGAAGAAGAGAGCAACCTTAATTACTGTAACCGTAAAGGTTCCTCCGCCCAACCAACTGACCGGTCAGCAAGGTACATGGCCTTTTTCGAAGTCGGGTGAGGCATACTTAACCTACTGTGTTTCAACAGTATTACCATATTTTTGTATTTTCAAGTCAACATACAGAGTCACGTAGGATTATATTTCCTCATCGATTTGTTGCTGCTTTTCATTCCACAACAAATCTAGAGGGGAGCTACTCGTCCCTTTTTTCACGAAGTGACGGTAATAAGGAAAATCGCATATAATTTTTTTTTTTTTTTTTTTTTTGCATTTTTGGACATCATTCACTAACAACTTAAACCTCACAAAATTTCGAACCACAATAATATCGAATTATGTTGCTATGACAATGACGTAAACAAGAAAATACCTAGTAAAAGGATTTCCTGTTTTCACGAAGTGACGGCTAAGTTACGCGCTGCGCTTACAGCCGGTCGTCACTTCATGAAATTCTCGTCCGCTCTTTTTCTGCTTTTATTTGTTTCACGAAGTGACGGGAGTGAAAATTTCGCAATTTGGAACAGTGACAGACTATGTAAAGGTGAGTTTGTTACAGTTTATTTTAAGGTAAAGTAATATGATACACTCTTTTGAGTCATTCTGATTCTTTGTAAGCAATAATTGAGCGCAGAAATGTATACAAAATGCATCGCCGTTCCACACATCGCCCCATATATACTTATTTTCATGTAAGTGAATAAAGGAGTGAAGTATGTGATGCAAAACTAAAACGACCAAATCATGTCTGAACAAACATACATCTAAATTAAATACCTTAATTGGGGGGTCTTTCTTATCTCAATTCACATCAAATATTGATTTAATAAGGTTTGTTTTAGTTTGTTGTTTTACATCTGCTTAAGTTAAGAATAAGAACGAAGTTTTACTTTTAACGAAAGTTAGACTTAGAGTTTAGACCCTACTTTTGTTTTAGTTTTAGTTTTACTTGTACTTTTAGTATTAGTAGTTTAGCTAATTGTACATTTTATTTAGAGTCTATAACTCTAGTTCATCATTTCATAATCAATTTATGTCAGCCACTAGTCAGTAATCTAGAGGTGAGTAGATCAGGATCTAGACAAAACTGAGTTGTTGTTGTTGTTGTTGCGATTAATGGCGTTTCCATAGTCATTCGATGATTTCTGCCAGGCAATGTGAGAGGGCGTAGTTACTGGTCCTCTCTCAATACTTTTACTGTTGGATCGACGATAGCCTAGTGGCGTTGTGTTGTGCAATTAACAATGTCAGTAAATTGTTAGTAGTTATTTTCTGTATTGTTATTCGGCTTGTTATTTTAAAGAATTCATTAGGAAAGAAAGGATGAAGTGGTTGAATATTAGTTGCGATCAGTTCATTACGTTAGGACGTTAGTTTAAAACCCCTCTCCGTATAATGAAGCAATTTGTACAATTTATACAATGAAGCAATTTATACCGAGGATAGTACCACTGTCACTAATATATAATATAGCAAAACTTTAACTTTGACTTTACTTGTAAAGGTGTGATTGAGGTGTAAGCAGCTTCAGGGCTCCAAGCCCAAGGCCAACATGGCCAAGGGCAAGGGAAGTTATGAAAGTTATCATCATGCTGAGCTGAGATGGCATGGGATATGTAGACCCTCCTGTTTAACTGATAGGGAATAAATTGCCTTTCAAGCAAAAAGGGACATGAATGAACAGTTATTTAAAAAATGAAAATCAAATAGTCTACTCTCCTACCCTGAAAATGACTAAATGGCACCATCCAGAAATGGGATACTTTTGTTTTGAGACTGAAGTAATCTCATGAGTAGTCTACCGGTTGGGGAACAGTGCACACATATTTACCTTATTTTCTTCCATTGTCTGTACTCAAGGTGTGTTTTAAAGACAGCACTTTAGTATCCTTGGTCTATAAAATAATTCTTTTTAACAACTGTTTTTGATACCAGCAAATGTTGCCCAACTTCACTCCGTGTTTTAAAGAATGTTCCAAGCAAGCACCATACCAGATGATGTACATGTCACAACATTACACATGAGAATATACAGGAATAACCTACACTTCAGTGGTAATGATTATGATGATGTTTTTGCTTTCACTTAGTTTCAGATGCAGTAGATACAATTTGCGCTTATATGAAGGAAGCACTAGAACTGGTATATCTACTTTTCAATGCCGCAGGCCAAATACAAATCCAGATGAGAATAGTTTTCATGGTCTGTGAAAGAAAATCACACATTAGCAGCATATAGAGAGTTATGATTAATCATGACCGGTCTGTATAATGCCATCCATTGATTTTCTTTTATGAATGATGGCTACATAAGCAATTAAATATTAACAGGGAAATATAGATATGGAATATGTAATGCACTTAGCAGATATAGTACAAAGCTGGACAGGAACGTGTTTCTAATTTTGGCGAAGGCTATATAATTACATGTCCATTGGTATATAATATTTTCAGCTAAAAGTTCTATGAACCAAAATTTGAATATTTGTTGTAAATAGAGTGTATAGATTCAAGTCTTGATCATCAAGTACCAAGCACACTCACTGCATAATGTGCATTGGGGTGGTAGTTGTTTAGTAGGGGCAATTGAAAACGTCTGTTTGGGGTCAGTTATGCCTAGTGATTAATTTGATGTACAAAAGATAATATTAGATGTATTTCTTTACCTATGCTTGCAACAACAAAAAAGGAAAAATAACTTGTACTGTAATTATTTATTTTATTCTACAAAATTAGATTGGATACAGGGACCGACATGCTGGTTAGATGGGTCCTTGATAATTCTGCTGCAGATGTGACTTGGCATGGTGACCTCAAAGTGGGAGCGGAATGGAATTGTTGAAGCAATTCACTGAATACAGTCAGAGCTTGGCATGGTGACATCAAAGTAGTTCAGATGGCTTCGATGGCGATTCTGATGATGAGCCACTGTCTATGCTTGTGAACAAATCAAAAGGTATCTTCTTCCCTTCTTGATCGTTTCCAAATAGTTGAAATTTGAGATATTCCTAATTAATTGTTTTTAATGTTTAGCTCTCTTATTAGGGAATGAGTGGTCCTATCGAGGTCAGCATCTAATTTTTTTTTTTTTTAATCCTTAACAAAAATTGTTAATAATAAGGTTATACCAATTAAAGTTTCTAATTTAAGAGCCTCTCTAAAAGTTGGTACCAAAACTACACAAAATAATTTCACCTAATCATAAATATAATGCACTGTAAAGTTTCCCTTTCATAATTGACATTCTGATAATGATTTTCTATTGATTTTGACTTGGAATTTTTCATTATGATTTTTCTTTCTCGTATTTCCTTTTGCTCTCAAGCAGTCTAGATCAAGAATCTTCGCTGCTTCAACCACTACCGCTTGGATGACATACGTGTGAAGAAACTTGAAGAACTTTTCTTGAAGTGCATGCTTAAGAAACTAGAATCAATCATATTGATCGTTGTGCCAATTCTTCAATGTTTTAATACCTCAATCTCTCTTTTATACTGTTTAATTGTAAATATTTTGAATATCATAAATATAAAACACTCCACTCATAATTTTAAATTGTGTGTAGAATTCAGTAATCGCAATGAAATGGATCGATTATAACAATCAATGAATTGATTTAAAGTGAACTGGTAACATTGTCCATGATTTCTGAAACAATGAGCTGAATGGTGTGTCAGTTTTCTGTTACAGTATTGTAATGGACTCCTGCAAACATAAATCTTTGGCATTCAAATGTATAGCTTAGAATAGCTATTTATCAGGTATACCTTCCTTATTTTTAGAAATCAGTAATGCATATTACAGTCTTGGATTTCAGTTCCATGAGTTCTCATATCATATTTTTGTATTGAAGAATTTGTTTATTTCTTTTAAATGTTAGTATTTACAGGGGTTGATGCCTCTATTAGAACATGAATATAACTTACATTTCTACAGTTTGTTTTTCTGTCAAAACGCAATGTTACTAGTTCACATTTAATCGTTTTATTTTTTACTTCTCTAGTTATTCTCATCATAATTGTATTTGGTACTTCAAACTATCCTATAATCATACAATATAATGTTGCTCTTTAGAATTTATCTGTATGATGAGAAATCCATGTTTATCATTTATTGTTCAGCTGATAATTGTTTAGTCAAAGATTACGTGTTCGCCTGGGTGACGATAACATTTTAGCATTGGTAAACTTTGTAGCGTTTGAGACTGTGTACTAAATTTTATTGAAATACCCTACAAAGAGATAGTGTAAACTGACTTACTTCTACTACTCACAAAACATTTATGAAAAACAGTGATGAACAAAAAAATAACGTTAATGATTATATTAGCCATATTTCCCATTGAAAAACTCCACCATCTATTTTTCTCAAGAACTGCCTTGTTTCGTTACGATCAACATATAAACCTTTCAGCTAGAACATGATAACCATGGCGTGCAAGGAAGAGACTATACCACACAGTACTGTTTTGAATACCTCTTTTGTCTTCTAAACAATCTACGCAGATGATGAGGATGATGATGCAAAAGATACAGACATTTTAGCATATTTACAAATACTGTATAATGTTTGAAATAACCTTCGTAATCCGTGGATGTATACATGATGAGTCTTTCCACAAAACCATTATGTACGTTACAAAATGCAATACAGTATTGATGATAATTGATGATGATATGTTTGGTATGAATTATTTGATATTTTAAATTTATGTTTACCTCATTTTTGTTTATTGTTGTAAAGAACTTATTGGCATGCACCCAGTAGATTTGCATTATGTGTTTGATCTTGTTATTGAAAACAAGATCAAACACATCATCATAATCAACAGAGTGCAACCAAAAAATTCTTAACAACAATTGAAATTTCTTTCAGGAAGCCTAACAATAAAAGCTGTTTTTGATTCAAAGAGCATCGTAGAGACGATGAACAAATAAGAGTGATAATACAACGTCGTTAAGCGTGAGACCGTTCACTTCTATGTCTCCCTGCCAAATAATCCGAACAAAAAAGTCAACCGAGGGGAATCAACTGTTAAACAATTTTCCCCTACTGATTACACCCCTCCCCCTTGGGCAAAAAGAAAGAAAAAATGATGGGGGGTTAACCCCCCAAACACCCCCCCCCCCCCCCCCCCGTGTACGCGCCTGCATATGCACATTACATGTACATACTCCGTGGCAAAAAGGTAATAAGCGAGGGAAAGGAAGGGCAATTCCAAGAGAGAGAGAGAGAGGGAGAGAGGGGGTAGCCTATGGCCCGGGTTCAAATTCAGTTCTCTTTAATAATTTTATCTACCATGCGTACGCCATGTGTACGTCACACCGAATAGCACCTCATTTGTGTTTATTGTTGTAAAGAATATTGGCATGCACCCAGTAGATTTTCATCGTGTGTTAGATCTTGTTATTGAAAACAAGATCAAACTCATCATAATCTACAGAGTGCAACCAAAAAAATTTTATCAACAATTGAAATTTCTTTCAGGAAGCCTAATAAAAGCTGTTTTTGATTCAAAGAGCATCGTAGAGACGATGGACAAATAAGAATAATAATACAACGTCGTTAAGCGTGAGACAGTTCACTTCTATCCCTCCCCGCCAAATAATCCGAACAAAAGAATCAACTGAGGGTAACCAACTGTTAAACGAATTTATCATGAGTCCTTGAAAATTAATTAATACTGCTTGTCAAAATATTATTTGAAGAGCAGCAAAGGCGAACGCGATTGTCGCTACAATTCAGAAATCGTTGCTGGGATTGATTTTCTATCAAAATTACCATGAGATATCAAGCTACATAGAACTATGATCGACAAAAAAGATATTGTCTTGAAAACAGTCAGAAACATTGGAACTTGAATGCATAAAACATAATGGCAAATGAATAAGACTAGAATGAATAGCACACATGTTCATTTTTACCATTTAAATCACCCAGTACCAGATACCTTAGCGAAATTCGAGCCAGATGCATATAATGGTAGGCTTAAAGATAATGATTCATGACAAATTGTCAATTGTCATGCCTTTGAGTTTATCGTCTAGACGTTTTTGCAAAAGATAATCAGGATAATAAGGATCAGAATGATACCTCTACTACTAGGCCTACTTTTACATGTATTATACTGCCATTGTTGAATATCATGACATTGCTTCACATAATAAAAATCCCATATGTTGTATACGCGCGCGGCTACGAGCTGTCACTTCGTGAAAAACAAAATCAAAGCGTTCTATGTAATTTGTGTTTTCACGATATGACGGTTGTGTTAAAAGTTCAAACAGAGGAATAAAAAAAGCAGCTACAGAAAGAGGAAAATGTACTCGAAGTGCGAGTTACTTTATCTGTACATCAATTAAATAAACGTTTTGCCGTATTTAGTGTTCATTTCGGGAAGTTCATCCACGAGAGAAAAATCCCGTATGTTTTACGCGCGCGGCTACGAGACGTCACTTCGTGAAAAAAAAAATCACAGCGCATCCTTGAATATCGTGTTTTCACGAAGTGACGGTTATGTTTACAGCTCATTTTCCCCTAAAATATAAGAAATTATGGAAAATAAAAAAACATAGAACTTAACATTATGTTCTATCCCAAGATATAACATTTATTTGCCCTTGATACATTAAAGAGGTTGAGATGATAATTTGAAAGTTTGAAAGTGATTTATTCAAAACTAACTTTCTTTTTATTGCGCGCTCATCCGTCACTTCGTGAAAATAGGGACGTACTGTAGTGACTTGACTTTAGAAGAGCTTTACATTTGTAAATATTATTGTCTTGTCTTTATTACGTGGCTTAAAGTCTGGTCTTTTATTGTCACCCATTTCTATAGTGACACCTGTAGCATTATTAGAGTGCCACACATACTTTCTCTGGCAAGCACATTCTAAACCTTATTGTATTGGGATGTGCAGTAATTCGGTCAAGCACAGTCCACATCCTATGTGATTTGGATATGCAACCACCCAAGGTACTGGAATAGCATGCATATTCTACTTGCTTGCCTCACCTATATTCATCACTTTGCCTGGGCTGTTCTTATAGAGCACATGTCTTTTAGAGAGAGCCTAACGTCTACACCAAAGCTAATTCAGCTTCATCATAATTCATGTCTTACCTCTTAGCTTATTTCTGTACTCGGTTCTAAGGCCTTATTACTGTATAGAGATAATGAATTTCTTCTCACTTATTTTCATCTGCAAAGAAGCGACATTAGTTTGTAAATAGTCTGACGTATTCTTTCTACGGGTACTTTGCAAAATTTTAAACACTACCTATTATTCACCTTGTGAGATAATTTGTCCCAACTATTGATTGCAACACGAGTGTCTACGAGACAAGGTAGGAAAGAAAACATTTTCTATTACTTTTATTTTAGGTGAATTATTTTCAAAATCATCAACCCGATGTTTAAGAAGTTGATGCCATGAATAACTTAAAACTCAAACCCGCGTGGAAATAAAACACACAGAATCGTTCCTATTCTTTTCTGCATTGGTTATGTGCATTCTATCGGGTCTAAAATTGTTGATTTTCATGTCTTTGAGTTTTTAACCGTCAAACAGTACAAAATACTCGATCTATATTGCAAAGAAAATAATGAATAACAAAAATGGTATGTTATTCCGTACAATTATGCCAATGATATTTGTATTGTCAGAATCGTACCGCATCTAACACACACAAGGGTTTCGCCCACAATAGCCAATGGGACTTGATCGTGCATAAAACACTATTTCCTAAGTGAATTTTATCTTATTTTTGCACATTTATGCCCCCCAAAACCAAAATCACTCTTAACAAATCTATAGCAAATTTGAAACAACTTTAAGCTACTAGTTGAAAAACTAAAATGGTATCAAGATGTCGTTTTTTAGTGTAAATTGGTTAACTTTTTTTGTTTTGTTTATTAATTTTCATCGGAGCCTGGTTAAAGGAAAAGTATCACCGTCACTTAGTTGTCTAAACATACAGTACACGCCGAAAATCTCCGCAACACGATTACACGATATATTTTTCGGATTACACGGTTTACACGATTCACCTGAATCGTGTAACTGTGTAATCGTGTAGATTTACACGCTTGAAAATGTCGCTCTGAATCGTGTAATCGTGTAAATAATTAAGTGCGTTGGTGGGATGATTCGACCAGATGTAACAATCGTGTAACTGTGTAATCGTGTAAATTTACACGATTGAAGAATGTCGCTCTGAATCGTGTAATCGTGTAAATAGCTAAGTGCATTGGTGAAATGATTCGACCAGATGCAACAAACGTGTAACCGTGTAATCGTGTAAATAGTTATAGTGGTTATAAGGGCATTGGTAGGATGATTCGACCAGCTGCAACAATCGTTTAATTGTGTCTTGTTTACATCGATTGCTTTCTACACCACTTATCTCAGTATTCATCAGGTAATTACTGTACTTTATATTCGTGTATAAACCTCATCACTTTCTAGTAACCCGTATCGTATACTGATCCGTGAGACTAGGTAGTGAAACGTCAGAAAGAGGAAGACATGATAGATGAAATAGTTAAGGAAAAAAGACGGCTACGAGGAGAAGGGAACATTTTAAAGGGAACTGAGGCTTGAAAGGGCATGATAAAGATAAGAAGGAGAAAAACTATGCAAGAGAGAAATAGGGGAGGACGCCAGAAAGCAAAAAAAGGTGTCCGAAAAAAAAAGATAATGAAATAGAGTTATAGAAATATAGAAGGGCGAAACAAAGTGGAAAAATAGACATGAGAAGTAGAAAGGCTGTGAAAATGAGAGGAAAGGTAAACAAAATAAGGTGAGAGTGAAACATAATGACAGCAAGAGGGAGTAAGATAAAAGGGCAGTGGATGAAAGTGAGAGCAAGAGAGAGTGTGTGAGAGAGAGAGAGAGATATCTAAATACGAAGAAAAAAATTGATTGCGCGATGGGGATTTAATCCAAGTAGAGAGAAAATCTATTTATCTTTATCTCTCTACTTTGTTAATAATTTGTCATTGTAGTTGACTGTTTTTCAGGAAGCTGTTTGAGGGCTTATTATAGTATTTTTTCTTCACCGTTGCATTATAGTATCATTGTCATTATTGTTATTGTTACTATTTTTCTACTTCTTAATAGTGGTATTATCATCATAATTATAATTATAATATTTTCTTTGTATGTCCACACAAACACTCTATTTTACTCTTTTTTTAATATACTGTACATATCTCACTTTTCTCCCCCCCCCCCCTCTCTCTCTCTCTCTCTCTCTCTATATATATATATTTCTTACCCTCCCAATCTCTCTTTACTCTCTCAATCACCTAATGATGACCTAAAAAGGATGACCTAAAAAAGATGACCCCCAACGGAACGAAATGTCGATCGGTCAAATTTTCAAATTTCGGGACCAAAAAAAAAAAGTCCTCTTACCTCCCACCCTCCCCCTCCCCCCCCCCCCCCCCCTCCCCCCCCCCCCCCCACTTATTCAGCGGCTCGTCGCGAATTTTTTTGGCCAGATTTCAAAATGTTAACCCCCCCCCCCCCCCTTGAAAAAAATCCTGCGTACGCCACTGACACGGGGCAATTAAAACACACCCATGGGGCAATTGTAATCACATACAATTGCATCAACAAATCATATCCCTCAGAAATACATATATACATGTATATTGCTCTTTGTTTATTAAAGGTGACGATAGCTGGACCGATTTTCAACAATATTATAGAACCCAATAGAATATTTTTAATAAAAACTATGAAAAAGGCTTGACTCATTGCCTATATATTTTCCTAGTTAAGTGGGGAAAATTATACTAGTTCTTACGTTGTTACATTTGCCCCCGAGGAGGGCGGCCATTTTTGTTTATATTTTTTTTCTTCTTAGCATTAGAATTCCTCCATGAAACTTTCGCCAAATACAGGCCTAACATCTTGGGGTTTTTTGGACCTAAATACAAAATGAAAATCAAGCTCTTATTGGTCTAGATTTTTTCTTAAAGGTAATTCAAGATTTTACTTCCGATGTTTTTGGCTGTAAAAAGTTCCTCGATGTATTGACTAGCCTATAATCTAGGAGGAGTGCCGAGCTTTTTTCTTTGCTGCTAGACTAACCTTAAGCAGAACGTCTGATACGGCGAGAGTACGAACCGTGAGTGCGCGGCTCACGGTTCGTAGTCTCGCCGTATCAGACGTTCTGCTTAAGGTTAGTCTAGCAGCAAAGAAAAAAGCTCGGCACTCCGCCTAGATTATAGGCTATTATATGTATTGACCTGCCCATGGACCTGCCTAAATACCCTTAGGACAGATGTGGGGCAACGAAATGTGTATGGTCTGTGTAGAGCGTGTTCCTAATATAGGGATGCATGGAGCCTCCGTTACCTAGCTTTGCAACGTGTTACTTTTGTCCCCGGTTTCAACATACATGTAGGATCATCCCTGAACAATAGGTGTTATGTAAGGATCTACTCTTTGTCCCCGGCGAGGATCAATATCAGGCCACATTCAGATTAAGCTTCGTTTGTATGTGACAGGAAGTGTGCTATTAAGCCTTGACCCGGCGTAGTTCTTCATACATGTAGCTGAATGCAATGTTGTAAAAGTTAATGTACGAAAATGAGGAAATCCAAAATAACACTGATCATGACATAAAAGGGGATAGGGCACTTTTTACAAAGTTAAAGTGGCACTCTTTCTTTGTAACCAGGGGCATTTTAGGGGTAATTGAAAAAAAGTTCAAGGGGGGGGGGGGCACTGTACCGCTAGCTAAACTTGACACAAAGACAGTTGGCAATTCACTAACTATATATTTATTCACGGTTTGCTACTGTTCCCTGTAGCCATGTGACAATTGTAAATATTTTTTATAATTCTGACATATCAACTTTATTGTATTGTAGTTAAATACTTACTTAAAGGTGCATATCTTGGCATGATTTTTTATTATTTTGAAGCCATTATCGTTTCATAACTGAAAGTCAAGTGTTATATTTGCCACACCCATGGGGCAATTGTAATCATATACATTGTACCAACAAATCATATACCTCAGAAATATATATATTGTTCTTTGATTATTAAAGGTGACGATCTGGACAGATTTTCAACAATTAAACATCATTTTAGAGAACCCCAATAAGATAATTTTAATAAAAACTATGACAAATGCTTGACACATTGCCATTATATTTAGTTCCAGTTAATTGTGGGGAAAATTATACTAGTTCCTACGTTGTTACATTTGCACCCGAGGTGGGCGGCCATATTTGTTTTTATCTTTTTTCTTAGCATTTGAAATCGTCCTTGAAACTTTCGCCAAATACAGGCCTAACATCTTGGGGATTTTTGGACCTAAATAAAAATGAAAACCAAGCTCATAACTGTCCGGAATTTTGTTTGAAGGTAATTAAATTCAATTCAAGGTTTTATTTCGAAAAACATAGAGTAGGATGCACATGCTGTAGCTCAGTGAAAGCTGAATTATATGTTTACAAGTATTGAGGATACATATAAATAGGAAAGAATATCTATTCATGAAACATATATCAACATAATCGTACAAAACCATGACAGATAAAATAATGGTCTGGTTAAAAAGACAACTGCTCAAATATACAAATAAAAAAGATTGGGTTTTTAAAGAAAAACTTAAAACAATCAGCGATGATTAAGAAGATCAATAAAACGAGAGGTTCTGCATTTATATTGACTATACTTGTGTTTATTTCGTAATGACATGCCAACGATTTATCGTTCAGGAATCCAGGAATTTTTCACGCCTTATTTGTAATCGTTCAAGCTGGCATCGTTTTAAGGCGTCTTCATAATCTATAGAACTTTTCCCTAGGATGATTTTACATATCCTTTTCTGAGTTGACATAGGCCTAGATTTTGGTCTCTCACAATTTTCAAAAATGTTATGCAATAGTCTAACAAGATAGTGAGATGTTGATAAATCAGGTCTATTGCCATATATTGGTGAGGGTCAATGTACTTATATATGTCTTCCAGAAGCCACTTAATTGGCTATAAAAGATTCGACCATTTTTGAGATACGACTATATAGTTAACGCTATGGGGCGTAGTTGTTCAGTTGTTGGTGATTGAGGTTTTGGGATTGGAATAAGTTGACTTCTTTTCCACTGCTATGCTATGCCCTGATGAAAAGATGCATTTAAGATATCTGCTGCAGGCTTAATTCATATGCAAATTCACGAACTTAATACGAGGTGGAAGATCTTCTTTCAATCCTATGTCGATTAATGTACTATTACCAGTCTCTTTTTAGTAAAAGGTTATATATCATGTTTTGTGTGGTTTTGAATAAAAATGAACTTGAACTTGCCTTAAGTTATTATAACTTTTCTTACTGGTTTCTCTTTCCTACTCAATAGTGTTTTTATTTCTGTTCAACCGACGCTGTCTTGGATTTCGTTTTCTTATACATGTATGTAGCATTATTTTGTTTTTATATTTGTATTTTCACTTATTTGTCAAACATCATTCATTACCCCCTCTCTATTTTCTCTACGAAATGAGTTACTGCGATCCAACAAATTTTGTAAATGTAAAGACAAACAGTTGTAACGCATAAACAATTTCAAATTATGTTCCTGTGTGTATATTCTTATCAATAGCTGTCGAAATATATCACATCACTATAATAACTTTTTATCTTTTGGAGCATGTTGAAAACCTCATATTGCTGGACCTCTGGTATATTGATTGTGAAGGTAAGAATGCAGGTACATGTATAAATCTGCTCGTGTCCAGGGGTCTGAGGTCTTTTGTTATTGATATAAACAGCTTGTTAATAGCTTCTGCTGTTTTTTCATAACATTTAGGGCCATTATCTGCAATACCTTGTTCTTTTATGACTGGTTAATCTAAATTTCTTTTACTTATTATCTTGATCTGTTTTTACCATGCACCTGGGTTTGTTGTTATTATTGTTGTTATTTCAAGGTGTGAAACACGAGTATTATAATAACGATTGCAAAACGAAGAAGCAAAATTAAAATCATGAAAGAAAACTTATGCAGAGAAATTAATTACGTGATAGAATAATGGTATACACTTTTACGGCGCTATAATGATGAAATTTGATTTGGAAACTAGGAATAACGAGGTGCCGTGAAATGGCTTCAGATTCATGATTTAGAGTATTTGAATAGTGTTATTATAGTGAGTAGGAAAGAGAAACCAGTAAGAAAAGTTATAATAACTTAAGGCAAGTTCAAGTTCATTTTTATTCAAAACCACACAAAACATGATATATAACCTTTTACTAAAAAGAGACTGGTAATAGTACATTAATCGACATATATTAACTTAATTACATCATAAAATGAATGGTTTTAGGACCCCTTTAGAAACTAAGCTCGTGAGCGGGGCCCTACAGTTAACAAAATACATACATGTACATTACCAATATGGCAAGGTGAATACAAAAAATGCAACGCAAAGCAGAATGAGGAGGAGGCAAAGAAGTAGAAAAGAAAAGAAAAGTAAAAGCATAGTAGGAAGAAGAAGAAGGAGATTCAATACCTATGATGTATTTTTTAAATATAGATATTTAAGTAATTCGGTGTAAAAATGCAGGAGGGTCTACTATTGAAGCAAAGCTTGCAGGATGTAGCCCCCACCCTTATTATAATTATACATGTAACAAGAGAGTAATTTGGTATTGCTGTTTGAATCGAAGCCTTTATTGCTCTACTCGTAAGATTGACCATATTTGTTTTTGTTTTTGTGTTGTTGCTGTTATTACCAGCGGGATTTAGTTAAAAGGTAGTGGACACAATTTTTTATATAAATCACAGTTATTCCTTACTGGATGTAGTTTAATGGCACCAACTAGGATTTACAAGGTCAATCATCCAATTCCAGATTATTTTTTTTTATAGACATGCATTTAATGTGCGAATCGGGGTCACGCGGCCTCCCGCAGTTTCAAATCCATCGCACATATTGATCACGAATGAATTATAAAAACTAGACGTTGCGTTATTTCCACAAACATCAAACATTTTGGTATAACAATTTATGTATTATAGTGATTTCAAAAGCTTTCATACTCTATGGGCTCTGTGTCACTTTGATTGTCTCACATTATAATCATTGACCAACAATAATTCAACCTCCCATCCCAACTAAAAGCCCCTGTTCTTGATGATGTGGTATTGTTGTCATTAGTGTCCTTAAACTAAAGGGACACTAGTTTTCATGCCCGCTTAACGCCCCATTGTCTGATTGCAAGCAATTTAAGTTGTAGCGAACGGCACTTTGACACAATTGTTCAGGCGGAAAACAATGCTTCCCTCAACCGGTTTTTTTTCTTCATCCCACGACAGGTCCGGACCGCGTCTTATTTTTTCTGTCGTACTCAAGCGAGCCTAGATTCCAGTATGAACTCATTTCCATATATAACAAGCTACGAAAAGCTTGCAAATAGGTCACAATTATACTTTGATTATCAATTGCTTTGCCTCACTATTTATTAAGGCACGCATCGTCATAGCTCAATCGATAAAGACGGCGTTACACAACGTTTGAGTTGTGGGTTAGAAACTTAGAATCTCAGTATTTATTCAGTTCTATTTTGCCTTTATAAATAGTGAGGCAAAGCAATAAATAATCAAAGTCTAATTGTTTGTGACCTCTTTGCAAGCCGATAATTACATAAAAAGTATCAGCCAAAGTCCGAAACTCTCGTGAGAACAGATGACTCCCCTCGCCCAGTCATGGATAATGTCGATATCAAAAACATAGTATAACGATCTTTATAGTAACGAATGAGCTGGTGTCCCTTATTTTAAATGGTTCTGTCTTGTAATGTAAATTATCACAACATAATTAATTGTACTAGCCCTCCTTTGAGTTTTGTAATAATATTTGTTTTTATATTTACAACTTAGGAATAAAAAGTCCCAGCCCCCCCCCCCCCCCTTCTCTCGTCGTTCATCGCTTTTGTCTTTTTTCTCACCTAGGATAACATCCGAGAGTGCTTTTCGGGAAGTGGAATGATTTTTTGAATTTTCAAACAGTCTAAAATAAAACTAGAGACAAATACTGCAATTACAAATATATAGGAGAGACAGAAAGCGTCGTCTTTGCTCGTCCCCGTTGTCCTCGTTCAATCCACCCTCCCCCCTCAGCTCTTGGCAATTCTTGCTTCTACTCAACTACTCCATTATCTGGCCTATTTAATTTTGATCTCCACCACACCAACGCTATCCCCCCCCCCCCCCCCCCCCCCTCCCTCCCTACTTACTTGCTACCAGCCGATGGTGGAGTGATAGGACGCCCGGCAAAAGGGTAGGCATAATTTTGAGTTTGTTGATAACGCCATCTTCGACGGCTTGAATCAACACAATTCCAGCGAGCAATCGAATCGTGTAAATTTAAATCGTGTAATCGTGTTGCGGAGATTTTCGGCGGGCAGATTACACGATTACACGATTCGACCTGAATTGAGGAATCGTGTAATTTTACACGATTACACGTTTACACGATTCAAATTCCGATCAATTGGCAAAAGACGAATCGTGTAAAAAAAATGGTTACACGATTCGAGCGAGCAATCGAATCGTGTAAATCGTGTTGCGGAGATATTCGGCGTGTACTGTATTTCTCAGGGATGTTATCATATTTATGATTGTACGGTCTCTAATTCAAATTATTTGCTAATATTGAAATTTCATCAAAAAACTATAGGGGCCGCTAAGATGGTCCTATTTTTCCAACTTCATGCGACACGATTTGACAATGGGTACATAAACACTTCAGGCAATACGAAAACTTGGTTTAAAGAAAAAATGATATCGGCGGGGTGCACGGTGATGCCTTTCTGACCAGACTACAAGGAGGGACGGAAATCCAGTCGAAGAAGATTTTTTCGTGATATACCTGATAAAATAAATAATACTTACGACATCCATCTCGGCAGCATTCGGTAGCCGACATTTTTCTCCCAGATGTCGTTTGCCTCTGCGTAGACCGCCTCGTTCCCGACGATGTCGCAAGGAAGCTGACGACCTGTCGACGTCGAGTAATAGCCTCTAAGGAGAGAAGCATAGGAGTAGAGCTCGAGATAGACTTCCATACCGTCAATGGCGCTCAGACATTTGGTTAAAACGGTGGAAGTGGATCGAGGCACGCACCACAGACCAACGCGAGTTGGCTGGGGGTTTGATGGTCGCTCTTGAGCCATCTCTAGCTAATGAAACCTCAGGTATGACAACTGAATGAAGTGAAATTGGCTGCGAAGCTTGAACGAATGAATATTTGGGGTGTTCTGAAAATGCCAGGGAGTGCGTGTGCAAACAGAATCATCCTGTGTCAGGACTCGCCACCTTGACCATTATTATCTGTTGAACTGGAATAGCTCTCGCTACATGAAAAGTACAGTAGCCCGAATGGGAGAACGAAAGAGAGAGAGAGAAAAAGAGTGTGTGTGTGTGAGTTAGTGAGAGAGAGAGAAAGAGAGAGAGAGAGAGAGGGTGAAGAGAGAAATGGAGAGACTGTTTGATAAGAGAGGGGTTCAGAAGAGGAGAGCCTAGAGGGTCTGGAGCTTCCTGGTGCCGTGGTTCATTAAATCAACTTTCAGTCAAGATGTTAGAAGTTCGAATCTCCGCCGGGCACTGATGTCCCTCAGCCAAACATTAATCTATAATAATATTTACCAATGCACTTTCGATCGACGCATACCCTAGTTGCTTGTTGTTAGAGGGTATCCGGTCGGAAGGAGACTTGTTTGCTGTGAGAACAGGAATGGTAGCATAGCGGTAGACAGAGGACAGGGGCTATGCCCCCATGCACCTCCTTCTGTCTGCTCATGCGCTAAAATAGAGTAACTCCATGCGGGAATCCATGTAACTATTATGCGACTCTATTATTTTGTCTGTTACCCCCCCCCCCGGCTGTGCCCCCACCCTCCCCCCCCCCCCTTGTTCAATAAGTCTGACTTCGCCAGGGAATGGTGGCATCCAGCAAGTACGGATCCGTCCTTTAACCATCATCACCTCCAGCGTAGTTCTGCAGTTATCCACGGCTTTAATTTGATTTATACTCTATTTAGACGAAGCAATACTAAAACAGAACAAAACAGAATAAAACAAATATAATTATGATTTGCGGCAATATAGGCCTGACCAGAACTTAAAGGCAGGGTATTAATTTACTGAAACTTCTTCAGATTTATCCATACTGCCATCTGCTGCTCACAATATGCCGAAGGGTCGACAGCCATGTCCCACAATGCATCACCAACTCAGTCCAACTGCCTGACGCGTGATGATGCTTGGGTACAGGAACCGGAAATCGCTCCTAGTACAACTTCAGCGAAAGACGGTGCAATTAGATTAAAGCAGTGGTATCGATGACGGTATACCTGCTAGCTTCAATGACAACGATAAACTACATGCATGTTTAAAAACGATAATTATTGCAATAAGAATGTTGTCACTCCAACACTTACTCCAAAAATGCTGGTGTTCTGTCATTTGACATAAACATGTGGATACAACCCGCGTGACTTCTTCTGAAAGAGTGCAATGATTGGCGCACAGTTATTAACGTTGAGGGTTGCCTATCCTCAAAACAAACTCGCTCCTCGAGCGATTCCAACGAGACCATAAAATAGGTGACTCCTTTAATTTCAATTTGTAAGGGAGGGGGCTGAGGAGTATGGGGTAGGAGGGCGTTTCAATTTACATCAAGACTCACTGCTTCGTTTCCGTAAGAATTTCGTGGAATTAATTGAATCTTCTGGGAAGAAAAAAAACCTACTGTTGCAAATTGTATCCAGAAAATGTTGTTTATATATTCGAAATAATTATGGAAATAGTAATTATGTTGTACTTTTTGTTAATGTGTAAGTTCTGAAAACTGAGAGTCATACAATTTTGTTCATATTCATGCTTAATTATGTACCAGTTGAAAAAAAAAAACTGTTTCATCGTCTGTGTGGAGCCAGAAGCCATACATTTTAATTTTGAGTTGATATCCTTCTGGCTCCAAACAGACGGTATATAAAATTAAGTAATTCGAAGCATTTGAGGATGAAATCAATGAATACAATAAAGCAATCGTCGTTGTGGTGGGATATCAAACAACGACTTAAAACGCTTATGTTTCGCATAAACAGCAGGAGAGCGACAGGGATGTGAATAGGGAACGGTTTACAGTCGTTATCGTTCATGTTCTGATGAGCCGTTGGTCCTATAGCCCTAAAATTCCGGATTGCTACATCATATTCTTCCTGATATTCGTTAGACCAAAGTTACACTATAAATGAACCATATGAAAAACCGTCGTTTTTTTAAACCACCATTACACTACTGGAAAACCCCCATAAAAGGACGTCTGTGTCTGCTAATTCCTTTTTTTTTAATGATTAGTGCCTCTTAAAGGTAAAGACCAGTTATGGTCATGCGATTGCATTGTGAAAGAAACGTTGTGGAATCGATCAGAAAAGGTTGATCATCTAACATCTTTCTTTTTTATAGTATATTAGCTCAAAAACTATTAAATAATTTCGTCCAAATTATGCAAAAGTAAAATAATAAGAATGTTAATTAAATAAAACGCATTGGGTTGCCAATCTCGTGTTTGGTACAATAACACTGACAAGTATTACATTGTGAGCCGACAATTTTAGGTGATAGGTGAGGCGCAATATTGTTGTTTGCCCTGGGTGCCACAATCTCAAGATACGCCACTGTTTAAAGAGCAACATTTTTATAATGAAATTTGCACTGAAAAGACAATGATGGTATTCCGGATAAATATAAAGAGAATCGTCATATTGTTTTCATGATATAAATATGTCGTACACTATCGGTTTTCCATGTCAGAGCACCTAGATCTAGAGAAGTCCCAAGATTTGTTTAGCATCTTACGGCCATAATTCTCATTTCTTTAAATAAACGAAACTTAAATTACTTACATGGCAGCCCAACATAGGCTTGCCAAGCGAATAAATTGTGGTACTCTTATACGGGAGCTCGAACCCCCCCCCCCCCCCACATTTTGTATTAGAATGTCAAAGAGAAATAGAAAGAAAGACAAAAATAAGAAAAGAAAGAATAGGGACCTGCCAGTGTCACAATAAGGTATCAAAACATGCTCATCGGACCGTAATTTAATGCCTAAAAATAAAGACTAAAAACGAGCTTCAAGGGGCTTCTCCCCCTGGACCCCTGTCGGGGCTTTACCCCTTGGATGCTCATCTGACCGTAATTAAATGCCTAAAAACCTTTAAAAATCAAAACTGACGTGTATACCTCTGAAATTCTTATCTCTGGCATTTTACCTCTGACGTTTGTATACCGAACCAATTTCAATATACAGTCAAACCTGCTTTAGTGACTACCTGTTTACAAAGACCACATCT